>ML802445.1:137199-162849 GCA_009831015.1 Picea engelmannii
TAATCCACAGAGATATCATAATACAAACTTGTAGTCCTTTGTCGCATTTATTATTTGTATGATCATTTATATGTTGTAAACCTTTGATCCTACACACACATTAGCAGCGTTTCCTAGACTAGCCAAGTCAGGAACATTACAATGAAAGTGTTGTTATTCTGTACTTGGGTTATCATGAAAGGACCGGTCCACAAATAATCAAACTTGTTATGCTTTCCTTTATCCTGTCTAAGAGCATCCCATTTTAGAACCTAGTCACCAACTTGAAAATTATCCACCTTCGCCTTTCTGTCAAAAGCATTTTTTATCTTCTTTTGATGAGCCTCTGATCTATCCACTAACTGTTCATGGTCTTGTTCAGTTCCACCAAATCAAGCATTCTTCTTACCATATCATTTGACTCGGTTTGTTCTTCCTGAAAGAATCTAGCCACTGGTAAAAGTAACTAAACAAAAACAATAACATCAGTCCCATAGACCAATTTGAATGGAGAGGTTCCTATGGAATTTTTGATAGTTACTCTGTCTGCCCACAGAGAAAATTTCAGTTTAGAATCCCAATTCTTTTTGTTTTCCTCTAACAGTTTTCTGATGATTTTGATTAAGCTCTTATTGGATGATTCAACCAAGCCATTACCTTGAGGGTAGTAGGGGGTCGAATGTACCGAATGGATGCCCATTGATTTACATATGTCTACCAATGCCTCTGCTTTGAACGTCGTTGCATTATCTGTTACCAGCCTTTTGGGACAACCGAATCTGCTCAAAATATTTTCATAAAGAAACTTCATGACTACCTGGTGAGTGGCATTCCGGGTGGGAATCGGCTCTATCCATTTTGTAAAATAATATGTGGCTACTAAGATCCACTTATGCTGACCACTAGACGAAGGATTTATCTCACCTATAAAATCTAAACCCCACTGCTGAAAAGGGCCATTCACCACTATAGGTCTCAGGGGTAAAGATTTTAGTTGTTGTTTTCCCGTAAATCTTTGACATTTGTCACAAGCTTTGATGAAGGCACACACATCTGAGAAAAGGAAAGGCCAATAGTATCCAACCCTCAAGATTTTATGAACAGTGGTCTTCCAGTAATGATGACCTCCACAAACACTTGAATGAAACTGATGTGTAACTTCGACTGACTCTTCTTTGTCTAAACATCTGAGAAGCAAACCAGCAGGATCTTTCCAATATAACAGATTATTGTAAATGCATAATTTGATGGCTCTGAGCTTAAGGGCTCGAGCTTGAGTCATACTGAGTTCAAGAGGAACTTCTAGCTTTTGCAAAAAATGTATAATACCTGAGTACCATTCACAAGAAGACAAGTGCTCTGCCACTTGTTGATTGCTATGCTATCCATCCGCTACCAACTCCGTCTGCAAATTCACTGAACTTTCTCCTATGAAATTTATGTTCAACAGCTCATGATTTTCCTCCGTTAAGAGCTTAGCAGGGCCCTAGCCTTTCACCAATTTGGTGGGATTTACTTCAATGTTGAACTCAATCAACTTTGCAATCCATCTAGCTCTCTTTCCATCAATATCAGGCCGATTCAAAACATCTTTCACAGATGGTGAAGGAACATATGCAATGACTTTTGAGTGGAGGATATAAATTCTGAAGGATTTTAAAGATTTTATGAGAGCATAGGCTTGTTTTTCAATAGGATCATACCTTATTTCAACGTCTCTGAATGTTTTGTTGAAGAAAGAAACGGGGTGATCCAAATTGTCATCATATTTCTGTAGCAGAACTGTTTCCACTGTGTCGTAAGAAGCAAAGGAAAAAATGTAGAAAATCTTACTGTAATCCAGACTGATAAGATTCTGGGATTCCATGATAGCTTGCTTGATATCCTAAAATGAATTCCTTGCATTTTCTGTCCATTTTATCTCAGACCCCTTTTTCAGCATACATGTTATATGTTTTACTAACTTGGAAAAATTTGGCACAAATCTTCTAACAAAATTGATCTTACCGAGCAGCGATTGAATATCCTTTTTTGACCTTGGGAAGGATAGCCTCTGAATTGCTTCCACCTGAGCTGGATCAATCTTTACACCTTCTGCTGAGACAATGTGGCCTAAGAGCTTACCTTTCTTGAGAGAAAACTGGGACTTTTTGGGATTCAATGAGATTCCGAACTGCCTGCATTTCAAGAACACTCTTCTTAAATGCTTTAGATGCTCCTCATGACTGCTGGAATAAACAGTTATGTCATCAAGATATATGAGGACAAACTTGTCCTTTTCTCCCATGAAAGCTATGTCCATGGCCCTTTGGAACATGGCCCCGGCATTCATTAATCTGAATGGCATCTTGGCGTACATAAAGGTACCCCAGGGAGTAGTAAATGCAGTCTTCTCCTGGTCATCGAGATGGACAAAAATCTGATCATACCTGGAAAAACCATCTAGGAAAGACATGACATTAGCCCCTGAAATCCTTTGCAGCAAATGTTCCATTTTAGGTAGGGAATAATTGTCTTTCTTAGAGCATTTGTTTAGGTTTCTAAAGTCCACACATAGTCTGACCTCACCATTTTTCTTTCTCACTATTACTAGATTTGCAATCCATTTGGAGTATCTCAAAGGGATTATGATCTTGGCATCGAGAAGCTTTTTAATTTCTCTTTCAATCACAGGAAAAAGAAGAGGACTGATAGGTTTGAGCTTTTGTTTGAAAGGAATGGTGTCTTTCTCAAGAGGGATCTTGTGTTGAATGATATCAGGGTCATAAGTCTTTAGATCACTATATTTCCAAGCAAAAACATTAGAAAATTCTTTCAAAACACTGCAATATTCGGATTTATGATCGGCAGTCAATTCATAAGACAGATTTATGAATTTAGGTTGGCTTTCACCCCCTATGTTGTGCTCATGAACAACAGGATCTTTCTCCTTTTTATCTGGCTTGTAGGGAACATCATTGTGATTGAAAATCTTTTCGAGAGGTACCAAACCTCGGGGTATATAATTGTTAGGTAGCTGAACAATATCATGCTGACCCAATCTTTGTTTTAGCTTAGGCTTCTGGGATTCCTCTACATTTAGATTCTACTGGTCAACATGCATATCAGAAAATTCATCTACCACTTGAAGAAATATGTTAATTTCATCATCATCCACAAAAAATTTCTAGTATTGGATATTGTCGAGCAAAGATGGTCTATATTTGACTTGGATTTCATAACTAAGCCTGGGGGGCATGGGAGGAATAAACATGCTGGCTGAAACAGCAAGGGAATCGGCAAGTTGATTCATATCCCTGGTTATATAAGAAATTTCAAAAATAGAAAAAGAATCTCATACTTTCCATACCTCATCCCTGTAGGCTTTCAATCTGACATGCTTTTCTTGGAAGGTATTGTTTACCTGTTGTATGAAGAGATCCGCATCTCCAAATACCTTTAAACCTTTTATACCCATCTCCTTGGCTGAATTTAATCCCAACAACAAGGCCTCATACTCTGCTATGTTGTTAGTAGTTTTGAAATCGATCTTAAAAGACAAAGATATAGTCTCCTTTGAAGGAGAAATCAACACTACCCCTGCACCTGTTGAATCTTTAGTACTGGCCCCATCACAATACATGGTCCAAAATAAAACATTCTTATCATCAGTTTGTTTTTCGATAGGCTTCACAGACTGCATAGGAGTTGATTGAGAATCATCTATTTGAAGAATGCATGAGCCAAAATCTGTATCCACAACATAAATAGGATGATTTATAGAATTTTTTGCATCGCTGATGATGTAGGCAAGTTGATTCTCTCTATAAAGTCTTTTTAGCTCTCCTCCAAACACTGGAATCATAGCATACGAAATATCCATCTGCAAGGTACCTCCTAACCTTTTGCCCCATGGACGAGACAAGAGGAGCCCAAACTTAGGTGGGATATCAGCAACCACCACATCCATTACCATGCTTATCATTAGCAATTAGGAAAGGTTTATAACAAGCTCTTTTATAAGGCCAAGGCATCTGACTTTCCTAGAATCAAAAGAGAAGAGATCATGATATGGTTTGGTGACCTCAAGACCAAGCTCATCCATCACTGCTTTGGGCATAAGATTATGTGACGCTCTGAAATCAAGCAAGCAATTGTGGAGGATCTTATCATGTACATTTAGGGATATGTAGAATGGTGGACAAGAATCATCTCGGTCTTCTATCATAGGCCCTATAGTTACTGTTGGCTTGTCATCTTGTAGGTTAACAAAATTAGTAGATGAAGAGGTCTTTGGCTCAAGGGACTTCAAGATGGCTGACTTAAATATTTCATTCTTCATGAGTTTGGTTAAAGGCACATGTATCTTTACTTTATGAATTTCAGATTCGAAATTAAAAGAGAAAGATGATTTATCATAAGCTTTTACCTCATTGAAAGGAGCTTTGAGACTGACTTGCTCCTTGGCTAGGGGTTGTGTTTGCTTCTACTACTGTTTTGTAGTAGAGGAGTTATGTTTTACATGAGCGGCAGGCTGCTTGCCAGCAAATTCTTTACTCTTCACCGGAGCAACAACTTCTTTGTTCTTCACAGGAGTAGCGAGAAATGATTTCGGGACAACATTCTTGGATCTTAAATTATAACCTTTTTGATCATATTTCAGGTAGACAGATCCTTCGATACTTGCCTCATGAATTTGTTGGTCCATCAGGGCTTCTTCGTAGTCTACTTGTGTCAAAAAGGAAGAATCATTTTCATCCCCAAAACAATTTATTTCATCTGCTTCTTCGACTTCATCGTGAGATAGTTGTTGTTCTTCATCTAATATTGCATTTTGAAAAGGTGGTCTGATTCTCTGATCATCATCTGCATTGCTGTCTCTCTGAAGGATATGGACTTGTGGATTGTTCCTTCTGTAAGGGAAAGCATTTGGATTTCTCGGGGCAAAAGTATTTGGCTCTTTTGTCCTTGCTA
Source organism: Picea engelmannii (assembly GCA_009831015.1). Classification (NCBI taxonomy): domain Eukaryota; kingdom Viridiplantae; phylum Streptophyta; class Pinopsida; order Pinales; family Pinaceae; genus Picea; species Picea engelmannii. The sequence goes on from ML802445.1 coordinate 142,132, forward strand.
GTTGTTGATTCTGGATCTTCAATTTTGACATTTCAGATGTCAAATTGTCCAACATCTTTTCCATCTTTTCCATTTTACTATTAGAAGAAGAAGAGGGCTCAACAACAGACTTCTTTCTCTCGACCTTTCCTTTGAGCTTCTGAGATGCTGTAATGTTTGATTCAACCTTGAGGGCGACATCTTGCATTAAAGAAAGTGTGGTTGATCTTCTTTCTCTAAGGATTAGACAAAAATCTGGATCAAAGGCAACAGAGAATGTGATCTTGGCCGATGCCTCACTTGGTTTGATCTCTGCAGGGATCTTGTCAAACATTCTATTAAACCTTTTGATGAAATCTGAGACCGACTCTCCATCTTCTCTCCTTAAATTTCCAAACTCAGAAATGTAATATAACAAATCTCTTCTTTCTCCCCAGTGTTTTAAAAATAACTCATCTAATTGTTCAATACCTGTGACTGAATTTGCCAGTAGCTCTTTGAACCATTTTCGAGCTTGGCCATCCAAACTATGAACAAAAACTCTGGTCCACACATCTTCTTCTGAAATGTTAATATTTTCAGCATAAGCATAAAAAGCTTCAATATGTTCTTCAACAGTATAATCCCCCGCTCCGGTAAACTTTGGCATATATTTATGATAATCTCCAGTTGGCATAGCAGACAAAGGACTGGGCAATACAAGTGGAGCATACCTATTTGCCAAAATCTGTTCCATCTTGATTAAAGGGGAAGCCATGGCAGTCTTGGGGGTTGATACAGAAGAAGAATTTGTAGGAGATGAAGGTGGAGATGGGACGAATGAGTCAAAATAGAATGGTTGTCTCACTTCACCTTGAACAGAATTTTCAGAAATGGGTGAAAAATAAGAGGCCTTATAAAACTGACCAAGCAACAAGGCTAAACTTTATTCTCCCTTAGAGGACAGATCATGTAAAATATCTTCAAGAACAGGCAAATTAGTATGAGTGTAGAGAACACCTTTTGTAGGTTTGGTGGGTGAGGAATTCAAAGAAGATGAAGAAGAGGTTTCCTTTTGTTGAGAGGACCCCGTAATTATCTCTTTAGGATGGGATGAAATATCAAGCTCAAGAACAGAGTCAGTAATATTAGAAGAAAGTGAAGGTTCCTCTACCTTCAATATTTGAGATAAATTTTCAATTTCCTGAGAACTATGAGTTTCAACAGCAGGGGATTCAACTAGAGGCATTTTAGCTATGAAAGAAGAAGTGTCGGTTTGAATACCTGGATTTAATGTCTTTGCAGATATGGAAGCCTGTCTTTGCAAATATTTTCCCTTACTGATGATCTTCTCAGGGTCAGGAACTGGTGTTGTCAGTGGGCCTTCTTGGTTCGCCCTGGTGTGAGCTCTTTTTGGAGCCACTTCATTTCAATGCAGTCGCCAGATAGATAATTACAACCCAAATGGTGTCCAGACTTTGTCTATCATCAAATCTGAATCTATGTCGTCTCCCAAGGAAGCTGAGCTTCGATCTCCTCTCCCCGACAATGACACCAATTTGTTATCACTCCAGGAAAATCTCCTAGGCTGTAAGTCAGAGATGCCTAGTAACTTAATCTTTTGGTAACTGTATTCTCAATAATAAGTATGGGTTTGGATCAAGTCGGAGGACTGAATCATTTCTCACTCAAAACATGCATGAACACATTTAGATGGACAAGGATTTCAACCACAAATGTTCAGAGAGTTTACAAATAAAGGGATGTATGGAGAAATAACTATTATATCAGCAACATCACATATAAAGCATATATGAATGGCCAATTACAATAATCAAAGGAACACTTGCAAACTTTAACTTATGAATGCAATGATAAGATGATAGTTATCGGGCATAAACAAGCATAACAGCATGAATATAATATCCACGTGCAAGTACACAATAGATAAGAAGATGAAATCTGAACAAGTTATGGCAAAAGAAGCTTGTATTACTCAATATGAAAATGAGAAGTTTGAGTACATAATATGAAAAATTCTCCAAAGTTGAACCTTTAGTTCCTATTCTATCTTTATCTTTATAGCTTTACAATGCAATCTTGAGATCTTGAAAACATGGATCAAATATGCTAAAGATAGAAAGTCAAAATTTAGCTAAAAAAGATGTGGAATGATCCCCAAAAATGAGGTCAATCCCAGATTTCATGGTCTTCATCTCTTATTGAGTGATGGTGCAGTGCAGGATAGCCTTCCAAGGCTCAATGATGACTCTCCAAGAGATACAAATTCAAATCTGTTGATGTGAGCAAGCGTCCTGGTTTTTTGTCTTTGTCAAAGATACCAAAAGCCTTTGAAACACCTCTTATTTCCATAATCTATCAAAAATAGCTATTGTATCTGTCTTGACAATTCATCAAATGTCCATTTGAAGAGGTTTCAAACATTTCCAACTCAAAAAACTTCGATCTGTGCAAAAACTCAATCATTCTGGAAATGACAGGCTTTCGGTGGTTAACCTAGAAAGGTCCTGAGCGGATTATCTACTGAAATCCCTGTTTTCAGTGGTTAATGAACAATCGTCCTGTTCGCCTAAACCACTGAAACTTCAGCTTTGAGAAAACTTCAAAACTTGCAAAAAATGCTTACCTTGGATCCTTTTTTGATGTTCAAGGTTTCTTGGATGAGGTGGCCCTTGTTCGTGCAGATCTGCGAACTTCTACTGGCTGTGTGGAAGGTTCTGGTGTGTCTACCATGGTTGTAGCTAAGTTAGCTAGAGTTTCCAATCCAGTTTTCTCCTGTGCTGGTGATTGAAACTCTTTTAACTTCAACCTCAGAATTCTAAGCTATCTATACAGCTTCATGTTTTCCCTAATCAATACCATGTTCCTGTCTTTAATCTTGTCATGCTTCTCTTTGAGGGTTTGTTTTATTTTGAAAAGCTCTGCATTTCTTTCGGTTAGGTCTGTGTTGGATTTTTTAATAACCCTTTCCAAGACTTCCATTTCATAGATCTGTTGCAGGAGTTTATTGATTTTCCGTGATCTAGCTGCTTTAGGCTTACTTGAAGAGGCTTTTTCCACTGGTGGACTGTGTGCCTCTGGAGGAGTTGGTGAAGGTAAATTGGAACAATAGTCTATACCTTGTTCATCATGTACATTACCATGTGTCTCTGCTAATTCTTGTTCTAGTTCTGAATCACTATAGGGTAGGTTTAAAGGGTTACTTCCTGTAGCAGGGTCCTTGGACTGCTCACCCTCAAACTGTAGTTTTCTTTTGATTATTTTATTCTTGACAGAGGATGATTCTATCGGATCTCTTAGTGGTGAGATACCCTTCCTTTTTCTATAACTGCTTTTGGGAGTAATAGTCTTCTTAGTGGCCGCCTTTTTACCCTTCTCCTACTGTTGACGATCAGTCTGGAATTCATTACAGAAGAGGAAACAGTTCCAATCTACCTTCCTTTTCTTCAATGACTCTTTGACAATAAGAGTAATGATTCCTTGATGAGACAATATTCTTGACACCTTAGTGGGCTTGGCCTTGACCTGTTTAGACATTTTCGTGAGGGCTTTGTGCAGGAAAAATGGTAGATTAATTGGGTTTCTGCCTGTAAAATGGTTTAAAAGCTTAAAGTGATAGAACATCACTCTATTGTACCACCCCTCACATGTTATGTAAAAAAATATTTCTTTCAACAAGGATTGCCACTTTGGTTCTATGTATGACATTGGAATATCCTTTTTCTAAATCAAATCTTTGTGTACAGGCAGCAAGTATGACCTAAATTCAATGTTTGAAGGTGTGGTAGACTTGAACCAATAGTCTCCTGACCTAGGTAAACCTGTATACTCAGCAATGGCAGCTTCATCAATGATAAACTCCTCCTTTCCTATTTTAGTAGACCACCCATCATAAGAAATGGAAAAAGCCTCGGCCACTTGTTGATGAAAATTGGATAATTTTTCACAATATGAAAATACCCCGGCCTATTTGAAGAATTGTGCCACCTCCGGGTGAGCTTCTAGGTACCAAACCCCATCCACTTCAGACCTCAAAACTGGCCCTGCTTTCGGCATTAGTTGATGCTGACTGTACCTGCGATTATGGAAACCAAGTGCCAGGGAGACAAAGACTTCTAGGATTTAGGCTGATGGAGAGTATGACTCATGGAAGAGAAAACAGGACAGGGTGACACAGAGTTCGGATCACCAAGCTCAAACACTAACCAAGTTTAGGCAACAATTAACTTAGAGCATGCCAAAACTTTCGATTTTCGGTGGTATATTCATTTAAATTGAAACGAGATGGGTTTTGAACTTGTCTGATAAATTGGCTTCAGATTGATTTGCTGGACTCTAATGGAGCTTGACGATCACCCTGGGAAATGAGATTATGATATCTGGAAGCGCATCTGATTGATGAAATTGCGAACTCACGATTATCTCAGTAATCTCTGGAATTCAAATTGATAATGAATGAGGATTTAATGAGGGATTAATGAGATCATGATAGATTGTGTACTTGTGACTGGAAATGGAGGGAGGCTTCATGACAACATGCATGAATTTATGTATCACTGTCATGTCTTCATTTTGAAAAGACAAATGCGATTGAAAGGACAACAGGAACTTAAATTTTCGGATAGACACAATTATAACGTGCATACCTTCCAACTTGACGAGCTTTCAGCAGTTACATTTCAATCATTGTGCCAACTGACAGCTGGCTCGTGCAAAAGCACGGGCTTTCCATTTTTACCATTGAAAATTTTTCGGTGGTTAACCGCATTTTTGCTTTTCCTTCTTAACTACCGGGAACAAAGGCTTTTGGTGGTTAATGAGCGCATTTTTGGCTCGCCTAAACCACCGAAACCTGAGATTCTGAATTTTTCTTGACCAAACCAAATCCAAAATTTCTTTTGAGCTTATTTACAGAATACAGGCTCTCTAACCTACTTACAAAAATTTAGGAATAAAATTTAGACCACAACCTATCACCTCAAAAGCAAAATTTCCACCAATTTATTTGAGGAGATAACAAGAGTCGATCATATTTATTGGTGTCTTAATTGTTTTGAGTCAGTTTTCTTCTACAGGAAGTCTCATTCTTAGTCTCTATATGTATGATTATGTAAGAAGATGAAATACATATGTAGAGAGAACATAGTCGATAGTTAGAAGTAGCAATAGTTGTGTAAGGAGTCGAAGAAGTCTAAGAGCACAACCTTTGAGTTTGTAAGTTTGCAGAAGTTGTTAAAGTCAAAGCTCTGCATAGTATTGTGTTATGTATTAGCGCACAACATCTAGTTGCTAATATATATTAAGTATTTGTGTGTTGACATATTTGTGAGAATTTTTGAGTTCTATTATGTTTGTGAGTTTATGTGATGAGAGTAGAACAGTTTTAATTTTATTTCAAGAATTTATGTTATTAAGTGTTATCTTCACAGTGCGCATTCTTTTCTGCGGTTTGGAAACTGTGTGGTAAGTCCTGATATTTCAACGACGAAGAATTTCATTGTGCAGTCTTTGCAATTGTGTTGCGCAAATGTTTTTTGCGCATTGTATATCCAAGAGCCACTTCCAATAACCTCATGAAGATGTTGTTTCATGCAGATGTCATTGTTCAAGCTAAAGATGAAGCTTCCACTTCCACTGGTAGACCTCTCATTTTTTCAATATATAGTTGTATGTTACAGATTAATACAAATCATATGATGAGATTGCCTCTGCATGGAGAAACACCCTATATTACTCTTGTCTTGTCCCGAACACAAATTATTGCATATGTATATATAGTTATGAAAGAACAAAGAGAAAGACCATCCTTAGTCCCATCATAATTTTCTTGAATCTTCTATCCCTCCTCCCTTTGGAAACAATATTATTACTGCAGTGTGTGAGAAATGTGAGAGTGGCGTGTGCATTGACAACCCAAAGAACAACATAACATATGGTTGGTTTCATAATTGGGTTTTCGCTTGTTTAAAATATTTAACTTGTAACACCCCTCTACAGGATGTTAAACAATTAATCATTAATTAAATACATACACAATAACGATTGTTTTAGCATAATTTCAATGATTTTCATTTACACAATTCTTCTACATTTTCTCAATGATAAATATAAATAACATGATTAATTAAGTAATATGTTAACTCTAATATTTAAAACTTAACATGGAAGCATACAAAAAATATATCAATAACAAAATACCACTGAAGAATACCTCCTCTTCAATTTTTTGAAGCTCATTAGTTGCAATGTAGTCCTGGGTGTACTAGAAACATGCTTCCAAGCATTCTTTTTCTTTTCACTTGCACAGAGGGAAACAACAGAATCCTCCCAGCCAACTAGGAGCCCAGTTGGCTTCCTAGCTCCAAGAAACCTTTTGGTTTCTTGGCCCTTTGTTCCTATGACTCCAAGAACAACAAACACATATTCTCTAAGAAGATCGTCCCAAGAAATATATCTTCTAAGAATTATCCAACATCTCAACATGCTCTCACCTCTCTCTCCCCTTCCTCGCCACTTCTTCTCCCTATTTATCAATTTTTCATACACCATTACCCAAGTCTCCTCAACCACCTTCATTATTATCCATCAGCCTCTCTTATCTAGATTTTTGGGAAAAGTTTAAAATAAAACTAAAACATAAATTACTTACATTGAACAACAATAAATAAAATGCAACGTCTTTCTTCTCATTCTAGCTAATAAATGCAATTTGACACTTTTCCCCAAAATGTACATGACAACCCACCATGCTCATTTAATTCATCATACCAACAATCAATCAAAGTCAAAGAAGGTATTTAATGCTTCTAGATATTTTGTATGCAATATAATTTACATAGTCAATAAACATTCAATTAAATAGTTAATAATCTAGTTTAATAATTAATTAATTAATTAATTATACTAGTGTGCATGTACTAATGATAAACAACCACTGCCTCTAGTGCATAGTTCATATATGATCACACCAAGACATGTAGGAAAATAGATCAAGTAATGCATCATTTAATAATCTTAACAAACAAAATTACACCAATACATCAATAACTCATTATCACACTTAAAATATCAATAGGAAATCGAAGGAGGGTTTTAAACATGGTATGAACCAAGTGAGTAAGAAATAGTGGCATCTCTAATCCCCAATTAGTATTCTCAACTAACATTGACACATCCTTCCTTCCTAACCTACTTCCATCTTCCATCCTATCATTTCCTCTGTTGGACTAAGCTCGAGTGTCAACTATATTGACCTAACTCTAGATAGAATTCGTAAGAGGAAGTGTCATACATCTCGACCAAACTTCCCCGACAAGAAACTAGCAGTCACCATCACATGTCTAACGGAGAGTGACTTCACACAACCCTCCCATGACTCTAGGTTTCGAAGGATAAACGGTGGGAAATACCTTCACCCCTCCTCATACAACTAGGGTCAACACCCTACATCAAGTCATACCATGCAACTAGTGTTCTTAGAGTCACGTCATAAAACAACCACTCTAGACAAGTTGTGTGTCCTGTCAAAACCACACCTACCACAGATCATAGAAACATTTCGAAACATAAACTAATTAACAAGTACAACATGTATCAGATGTTATCTTCTTGATGTCTATGACATCCAAATTACCTCAACACTATAGTCATTTGGCTATCACATAGCTCATCAACCTGTAGGTTAGTTTACCAATACTCATATCCATGAAAATACATCACATATTTCATATGATCAACCATTTTTGTATTGACGTTAAATTAGGAAATGTATGCTTATTTACAACATATCTCACGTCTATTATACATTCACAACATAAATTTGAACTAGTATCCATTGTACTAAAATTCCACATTTAAATTTGCATGTTTAACCAATTCACATAATGATGATCATCATGAACATATATCATTAAAAAAATATTATGCTACACATAAATAGATCTAGATGTACACCTCTCACATGTCTATATCAGTCTCATTGGTTGCAAACAATTACTAAGCAATGACTTACTATGATGAGAAAAATCAAAGTTCTAACTACCTAAGGCTAAAATATGGGGTGTCACATACACCCACCCTTCAAGAAACTTTGTCTCGAAGTTATGGTCATTCATAATATAAAGAAAATTCATGACACAACTACTATGTGTCTTCCTTGATAGAAAATCATGTGCTATAATGGTCCCACTAGACCTTTACTTGATGAAAAACATGTTGAGGTTATTAATGTATTGATTGAAACTACCCCTATTTAGCAAGCACCTTACTATGTCTCAACTATATTTTATTATCACTTGTAATTTAATTAAATGAAAGACACACTTATCTTATAGATTTATGCTTCTTAACTTCCATATTTAAAGTATAGTCTACTAGTTTGACAACCATTTAAAATCTTATCTTATTATCGGTTCTTTAGTTAAGTGAATCTTACATTGAGTTTTATTATAAATTCCATTAAGTCCATCATACAATTCCACCTAGAATATATCTTGTTAATTATAATCAATTATCATTGACTTGACTATCACCTTAACTCAAGTGATACAATACACACATCATCACAAAAGTTTCCCATGCTTATTAACATTGATTAAGATACTGCTAAATGATTTTCATGTGATGTCCTCACTTCATAGTGTGGTCATTGTCCTCAATCTCACTTTCCTCTTAAATCATACAAATTAGATCTTGACCAAGTTAAATGTTTAGTATAGAATTATTTTCATCATAATGAAGGAAAATTATGTTTTCTACCAACAATTCATTATACTAAAGTGCCTATATGTAAATAGAACCATGTTGACACGTGAGTTTGTGAACATTTCAATATTAAGAATAAGAATAAATTTACTAAGGTTTCATTCTAAAATATTTAGTCACTTTTCCTTAAGGTCTTCTCTTTATACAATTATACTTTGTATTTCTCAAAATTATATTCTCTACAATTACCTAATACTTATTAACTTTGGCCTATAACTCTTTTCTTCTCCACCTCTAGAACTTTCAAGTTCTTTCCCCCTACCATGAAAGTAGTTTAACAATGATAAGCTTTTTTTCATCATTCCTCATCTATTTTTTTTTATTTTTTTTTAAATAAGAAGAGTTTCTTCATAGAGAAAAATCCTTCTTAGTGAGTAAGTAGTTGCTAGACTTATTAATGCATTTGAAGATGTGAGTTTCCATTTAGATAGCTCACTCCTCTTATAATCGACTAATGTATAATAATCCACAACATTCCATCGGAACCTCTACTACCAAATAATTTAACGGGCGAAAGTGTTTCCCATTTCCCAAGGGATACCCCTTTTCTCAAAGTGTTCTCTCTAAAACACATCAGCTCCTTCCATGGGCACTCTCTTCATTAATTGTTCTTAATAAACTAGTGTCAATTAAGGTACTTACCACCCTTCTTACTAGAGTCACCAATCATTTACAAGGTATATGTGAACTCCACTACTCTGGTACTATTAAGTCAACACAACAATTAAACACGAGTTAACTAGACATCATGTTGGCCAATAGAAATTGGTTAATATTCCCCATTACATATTATGATATAAATAAACATATTGTCACAATATTTCACTTATCGTTCTAAAATTAAGTTCTAGGTTCATAACATAGGCCCACTTACAATATCCCTTGAATGTTTGTAGGAACATGGAACTAGCATAAGCACTTGCTAGAATGCTATGTTGTCAATGTCACCATACTAACCTGAATAATAATTGAATATAATCCACCATATTGATATGGAAAACTCAACACTACACCCTTTCTAAGGTCAAGGCTCCTTCCCACCCACACTTAACAACATAGGTGTCTCATGTGCATAAGTTATACTCATAATCTAGCTAAATTTCCATGTATTTCACCCCATATCAGTTTCTTCAACATTTTGGTAGTGTTTCCTTAAATTGACCCATAGTCATCTAACCTCCTCTCTTGGGAGAACAAATGGAGATGTATAAAACCACATATCTTCTCATCTACAACATATAACACATAATAGTTATGTGGGGGAACCATCATTGGTCTCCACTTATAACAAAAGAACACCAAGATAGCATACAACTCGTTGACCTCCTCACAAAGTCAACCCTTTCATAAATCACAAGTAATCAATATACCTCTTACAATATCCAAAACAAATAAATAAGTATATATTTGTTTTGTACTACTCTCCTTAAATAAAATCACTTTTATCAATTCTAAAGATACTTAAATAATAAGAGGTCTCATTATTGTGATGTAACACCTTGTTTCCCCCATATTGTAATTAATCGTAAAATAGGATTATCGTGCTAAGGCATGTGGACAATGTAAATGTATTATTGTTAAACTGCCCATAACTGACTGTTGGGGGGGTGAAGCCTTGAAGTATGAGCCATGATATCTCTAGAGGAAATAAATTGGTTAATAAAGAAAGGACCAGTGGTTGAATCATCAACCACCCCCATGAATGGAAGCATGGTCTAGTTGTAGGATGTTTGCTCAAAGTATCACAGAGACCTGCAGACCTGAGCTTCCTTCTAACAGAAGGAACATGACAGATCAGAAACCTTCCAGAGGAGGGAATGTAAGATACATACAAAGACAACAAGAGAAGAGACACAAGATGAGAGCACAATCTCATAAGGGAGATGTGTGAACCCAAAGGAAATGTCGAGAACATGGCCTGAAGGACCCAAACGTGAGCTTGATGCTGAGGAAGCATATGATAAACCTCGCAAGGTCGTTGTGACAAAGAGATTTTCTCTAAGAAATGGCGTAAATTCCCTAGTGATATCATGGCTTGGCACGGGGGTGACTAGACTGCTAAGAATGAATTCTCATGAGCCTATGGTTGGGTGGAAATGCGCACACCCACAGTCAGTTGGTTGGATGCAACTTGTAATAGATAAGTATTTTCAAACCCTATGAAATTAAGCTGTAATTATGTAATGAAATGGGATTCACTATGAATGACCCAAGGATGTGTATGTTTTCTTAATGGTTATATTGTATCTCTTTATTCTTGTTTAAATTGTGTATTTAAGAAAATATGGATTGGACATGTTTTGTATTCGTAAATGCTTGCGCCCTGTGGTCGCTTAAGCTAGATCCACGAAATGTGAGTTCATCAACCTTGGGCATAGTTTCATGTACGCATCTCGACACTCCTATTCATTCTGAGTCCCTTGGAGGAGGGATTCTATTAAATCTCAGGAGAGATAGTGCACGTATGCACAGGGTCTCGGCGATGGAGGAAGAGACCGATAATTCCTTAAGTTCTAGAGTTGAGGAATGAGTGTAAGGGGTGCACGGAAGGATTCTTCCAAGCGTTAAGTTCAAGAGATAGAGCACAAAGATCTTAAGCCTTTCAGAGCTAACAAAGCTCAGAAAGAACAACAAGGTTCAAGTATCCAAATAAGGGAAGGTGCCTTTGTTTGGAAGATGAACGGATGAATTTTTTTTGGCAAGAGCCACGGTCCAATGTGACCGTTGGATATGGGAAAGAACATGGGATTTAACCTTGGAGTCATTTGGACTTCTCAATTTTGGCGAACTGATCGAATTCGTCATGAGAGAGGTAAAATCCCTGAAGTCCCAAGGTTAACTCTGAACCTTAGGTTTGAGGCCACCCGGGAACCGTCCCGACCACCAGATTTGGGAGGTATACGATAGTCAAGTTACCAAAACTACCCATGACTTAAGAACTTGATAATGGACATGTTAGTTCATGGATGATATCAACCTACGTCGTTGATCTCGTCGGGAATGGAATAACAACGACTAGGATTAGACTAGAGTCGAGCGAGCACTTCTCATATTGCGGAGGTAGGACCCCGCAATCACTGTGAACCATCGATCTATGAATGGAGATCGAGGGTGGGGAATCATTGCAGAGCACGAAGGTGAAAGTAGCGGAAGCGCTATTTCATGGCCCGTAATTTACCAACGTCATTGATCTCACCGGGATAGAATATCAACGACTCTAGTTAAGACCAAGTTGAGCAAGCACTTTCCAAATTGTGGAGGTTGAACTCTTTGATAAAGAGCACGCATGTTGGAGCCCCTCAATTTCTATGAACCGTTGATTGTCATTGACCTTCGATCTAAGTTTGAAGAGATCCTTGAAATGCAAGGAATGCATGGGAAAGAGAAATATTCAAGGGGATCAAGCTCAAATTAAATAGCACTTTCAAGCATGTAGACGAAGTCCAAGAGATGGACCCATAGGAGGAGCAAAGGTCAAGGAATTTGAACACTTAGAAAATCTTCTAAGTCAGAAGGGATCAAGAAGCTCAGGAGGAGGATAAATAGTGGCGTAAGTATGTAGACTCTGGGTAAAAGCCCGAAGTAAACGTCAATTGTCAGATCGTCATAAGTAAACATCAATCGTTGGATCTAGAGGACAGGTGGTGTAAGTCTGTGGACTTCGGGTAAAGACCTGAAGTAGATCCTATCCATTGGTCGACAGGAGATATGTGTCGATATATCAGAGTCTTCGGGGAAAACTACTTCGAAGGTTTCCAAGTGAGGAGTGTGACAAACTCCCGAAGTCCCGAAGGCCGAAAAAGATAACAATCGTCCGTTGCAGAGGGACACATGGCGAAAATCCATGAAGTTCAGGTAAAAGCACTCTGGGAGAAATGAGTGCATAGGAGTCTGAAACTTGTGAAGGCTGAAGAGTAAAAGAACCAAAGAGAATCTGGACCGTCAGATTAGAGGGTACATGGTGAAAGATCATGAACTCTGGGTGAAATTACTCCGGGAGAAAACAAGGGAGTAAAGTTAGAAATCGTCAAACCACGAATAGTCGAAGTAGCTGGGATCCATCGATCTACGAGAGGACACATGTCATCAGATCGTCGACTCTAGATAAAATGCTCTAGGAGAGGTAGAATGTGGAGAAACTAAGATTTGAAATCGTCAAAGGCCAAAGTACCAAAGAGGACCAAGGCCATTGATTTGAGGAGGACAGGTGTCAGAAGATACAACACTCCGGAAGGTTTCACTCTGAAGATTTTTGTTTTTGGAGAGTGGATATAGATCATTGATCAGAGTAGACATGTGGTGATAGAACATGGACTCCAGAGAAATATGTTTGAGAGTTTCAATTGAGATTTGAGACTTTCGAAGTCCGAAGAGCTAGAGAGCTGAAGTAAATCTCAACCATCTGATCATCTGAAGTAGATCTCAGTCGTCAGATCGTCCTAAGTAAATCTTAAGCATCGGATTGTCCAAGGTGAATCTGGACTATCTGATCCAGAAGAGACGTGGCATAGATCAAAGGATTCTGGGTAAAGTCTCGAAGTAATTCATAGCCATCAGATCAAGAGGACAAGTGGCATAAATCTGTAGATTTTGGGTAAAGACTCGAAGCAAGCCTCAATCGTCCGATTCAAGTGCACACGCGGAAGGAATCCGCTTACTTCGAGGGGAAGTGAAGTTTTATATTTGAGATCTCAGAGGTCCATAGACTCGAAGGAAATATCGACCATTGATCGAGAAAAGGGTCACAGGACCGTTGATCTAGTTAAAGTTCAAACCCCTGAAGCAGAGGTAGAGCCGTTGATTGAGAAGGACATGTTTTCTCAAATCATCGACTCCAGAAGATTGACGTACGGAAGAAAGGAAAGTTTGAGACTTGAGAATTACAAAGTCCGGAATCCCAAAACAAATCACAGTCGTTGATTTGAAAGAGGTCAGATCTGATCCGCATCTTTGAAAGGGATAGATCTGAGCCATCATTTCAAAGGCACTGTCAAGATCATGAGATCAATGGTCTCATAGCATTGCAAGGATCAAAGATGTGTGAACTTTAAAAGTTGAAGGCGAGCCGCAATCCAAACCATGGTTTTGAAGAAAGGACATGTGGAGGCTCGAGGAGAATTACAGGTCGAAAGGTAGTTTGGTTTCAAACTACCTTTGGTCACACCGACAATTGTGTATTTGCATGAGGTTATCACCCAAGGTCACCCCAAGGAGGGGATTATTAGAAAAGGGGCTAGCACCCAAACTCAGAGATTCCACAAGCGTGAACGGAAGGTCGCAGGTACCATTAGACCTGCACCAGGAAGTCAAAAGGGTTTGTGTTTTATTATAGAACGAGACCATCAAGGTCTCAAAGACTCGTTTGGCTCCATAATCAGAGATCCTTGATTGAGAGGTCGAGTTGGTTCCCCGAATTTCCAAATTAGAACCCATGGATGGAGAATCTATCCTTAAAGAAAAGAGAAAAAAAATTATGCCCCGTCGTGGGTGTGTTACAAATTGGTATCGGAGCATGGTTACAACACTTGTCCTACTTGGGCTCATGTACGAGTCACGTAAGGAGTTATTTTTATCTGCATTTACTCCTTGAGGAGAAGGATTGCAAATTGAACCTGTGATTTTGGGAATTCTTGTTGAATTTCAGCAAAAGAATTTCCTTAACCCTTTGTCAAAGTGATAACTACTCTTACCGGAGTAGGTATATGCTAATTAACATTTATAATAAGACTTGAATGTGGATAGTTGAAGGTGGCAGGGTTCTGTCAAGAGTAGTTGAAGCCCGAAGGAAGGATGACCTGGTGTTCCTAACACTGCTTCTAGGCACGAGCAGTTGGAACTTCAGGCACCGATGATGGTGGATTATATAATGGTTAATACCTTTGTGGGCTTAAAGGAATCTGATAGGATCAGGTAGGATCCCTAGCAATTATAGTCACTACTCTATATTAAAATCAGAGTATATAACTCCTCATGACCAGAGAAAAGTGAGATGGTTAAAACCCTATGGACGTTGAGGAAAGAAGGTTTTCTTGCTATACGTTGTCGTATAAAGAGGAAAGAGACCCTGGTTGGTTGGTTATTGCCTTGAGAAAAGGAAACATCAATATGAGATATGACTGCGAGATTAGTCCTGCAAGTGACTAAAATCTCAAACTAAAGGACACTAATGATGAAATTAAACTCTCAAGTGAATGCATGAGGTAAAAAGGTGAAAGAGATGCACATACTTATACATGAATGTGTATACATGATCATAAGGATGATTGGAAGATCCTTGGAAAAAGGATATAGAAGCCGGATATTTCCATGTGTGTGAATGACATTGAAAGTGCAAGCAATAAGCTAGCATGATGAATACTTATATGTGTTTAATCATGCTTGAGTGCATGGGTTAATGCATTGTGGAGCTTCCTAATATGAATCCTAATATCAATACCAGTTAGGTATGAATGATATTAAACGTGCAAGTGATGCACATGTATGATGTAAGTTAACAAAACCAGAATATGTATGCATACATAATTTGGGTACATGACAAAGATGCATGTTTATATTCCTTATGGGATGTTTGGTAAACTATTGAAGCTAACTAAAGGTTGAGGACATCACAAATAGGGATGGATATGAAATAAGGAAGTTGCATGCTGAAGGAGTTCCCTGTGGAGGAACTGTGTGAAGACTCTGTCAGGAAAACAAAGTCACAACCCTAATGACTGTTGAGAATTAAGTAGTGAGCCACAATTTTATATATATATATATATATATATATATATATATATATACCAGAATCCTAGATTACATTTTGAAAAACATCATGTAATGAATAGAAAACTAATAAATGAATATTAACCATTTTGATAACCAAATGGTAATGTGCAGAATGCACAGGTTCACGATCCGTTATGAACAAACAAAAAAAAAAGTTTGCTATTAAAGCATGTTGTTGTATTCCAAAAGGGTTAGGGTGAGGCCTAACCAAGGTGGCTCAAGGAAAAGAGCAGGAAGATCCCAACAGGGAGTAAATTGCAAAAGCAGAGAAAAGACAATGAGGCCTTAGAAATAACTCAGTTGGGACAAAAAGTCCCAGGCGATGTAGAAATAATTTGAAGAAGGGGAGAGCCCTCAATTATTTTCTTGTTGTGTATTATGTTTTTTCTCTGGGATGAGAAAGCTAGTACGCTGATGAAAGTAAATGTTTTGACACCATAGTGATGAGGATTGTATTATTGCATAAACAATTGAGAACTTTCTGTATTGCACTCATGAAAACATTAAGGATAATGTGATGAAGTGCATACAGATATGCTAGGACATGTTTGAAAACGTTTTATTAATTTAAATGCTATGGTACTTGCATTTTTAATTTACATGATGACTAATGTGTTTATGACGTATGTCATGTGTAGAAAGAAATTGAATGGAAATGTTGAGAAAGACAGTTGATAATAATGAACAACCTCAATCAGAGGATGAATATGAGAAGGTTCTTGTTGAAAGATTGTTGAAAGGACTTTAAAAGTCCCCATGGAGCACCACTGAGGGGATAATATCATAGGGGGTGCTGATAGCCAAAACCGGTATAAAAAAAATTGTTCATGCCTATGTGGAAAAAGGTATGAAAGGATTGGGTAAGAATCCCTTCTGAAATGTTTTGTGGTCTTAATGTTATGTATGAAACGTTGAAAGACAGTTGTATGCCTTGGATACCCAAGTAGGGTATGATTCAGGAAGGAGAACTTGAATGATGGTGTGAACCTCTGGTAGTAAAGACTGATTGTAATCCTCGGAAGAATTCATGAAATGATATGCCATGAATACATGGACCAATCAAGGAACGATTGGAAAAAAAAGTGCTCATAGATAGCACGTTGCATGGAATTGCTTCCAGGAAATGCATGTTTTCATAAAGGATAGACAATGGATTTCCCATTGAGGAAGGAGGACCTTCCAACATTTCTACTTACATTGTATAGGTGTTAGAGAAAACAAAATTTGGGTGGCCATGAGTGTTGGCACCCTGGTTATTAATGAAGGAGGAATGCTTAAAGGCATTCATGTGAAACTTGTAGTTCCATATGTACTAAATTGGGATCATGATCATCATGTAGCAACAAGCATAGTCCTACTGCAACAATGAATGAGAATAAATAAGCCATATGGTGGAAAGCTTGGATAAACTCCATCACACCATGACAAAGTACTTTTCGAAAAGTATGGGAAACTTAAAATCAATGCAAGGGTGCATTGGGTATGAATGTGGCCACGAATGTTGACGCATTCATTAAAATCAATTGATTTCTGAATTACATTTTGAAAAATTTGGTAGGCTGAAATGATTCCTAGGTAATGGATGATGTATACTTTTGCTTGGTATCCTTGAATAGATGAAAATGACTTGGATTGTTAGTATGCTTGACTTTGAAGAGGTAATGTGCATGAAAACTAACAATTTGTTTGGTTGAGGAATGTTGAAAGTGCAAGAAGAAATGGAGTCTTGAATATGGCAGCGTTGTAAGCCATAAGGAAGATCAATTGCCTGTTGAGCCAAACCACTATGGGAAGGAAAGCCCCATAATTATGAATCTGGTTCCTATGCGAAACAAATATGAGAAAAAAATGTGGAATTTGGAAATATTGGGGTGGCAGATTTACAAGAATTTTTTTTTGAATTTAAAATTTATGATGTCTCATGAATTTTTGTATACCTGTGATACAGGTAAAAAGGGAAAGATCTGCAAAGAGAGAAGAGACGAGAAACCGAGCTCTCGGGTTCGAGGGAGAACTATGGGAAATAGTATAATATGATCGCATGAAATAGAGACTAATAGTTTTTTTAGATGTATAAAGAATGAATTTCCGGGAGAAGGAGAGTAACCTTCGTCCCTATCTATTACAGTACCGGGAGAAGGAGAGTAACCTTCGCCCCTATCTATTACGATGTTGGGAGAAGGAGATTAACCTTCATCCCTATCTATTACGGTTTCAGGAGAAGGAGAGTAACCTTCATTCCTATCTATTACGGTGCAAGGATAAGAAGAGTAACCTTCGTCCCTAACTTTAGCTGAGCCGAAATGCTGTCAAGCTGTAAATGTATGAAAAATGGCTATTGTTGAGCCATGAGAACCCCGTGGTAAGCCATGATCACCTAGAATATGTTGTGTTGAGGCAACACAAGATGGAGGGACGCCTCAGCAAAGCAATTCTGATGGATGCCTTGACTATAAGACTCGATAGAGTCTCTGGAATTCTTTATGTGCGAGAAAACCTTGGCAAGGCAAGATGGATCACCCCAAGGACTGTATAGCAGAGAAGGGGATGCTTGAGCCTGGGCCTGGAGGGTGAGTGATTGCAAGGAAAATGAGACCTTAATATTTCTTGTAAACTATTGATTGGGATCATTAACATGATGGGTAGTTCTTCCTGTGCAAGAAAACCTTGGCAAGGAAAGATGGATCACCTGAGGGACTGTATAGCATTGAAGGGGATGTCCGAGCCTGGGCCTAGAGGGTGAGTGACCAAAAGGAATATGAAACCTTGATAGTTATTTTCAAATATTGATGGGGATCATGCACCCAATGGGTATGTCAAGGAAAATCAATGAGCCTGGATAACAAAACAACCATGTGGGTACAAATCCACAAACTATGGAGATAATTATTGTGCTAAGATTATGAAATTTTCCTAGAAATTGTTTTGCAATGTTTTCGCATAAGACTACAATTAACATGCTTGTTGTCCAAGAATTATTGAAAGCAAGTGACCAAGATTAAAGGTCTGAAAAAGGAGCTGGCCGAGGAAGAAGGATCAAGATTTATGAAATAGTTGAATAAGAAAGGCATGACAGGCGTTTTTGAGATAGAACACCGAGGACGGTGTTCCTTTAAGGGGGAGGGAATTGTAACACCCTTGTTTCCCCCAGATTGTAATTAATCATAAAATAGGATTACCATGCTAAGGCATGTGGACAATGTAAATGTATTATTGTTAAACTGCCCATAACTGGTTGTTGGGGGGTGAAGCCTTGAAGTACAAACCACGATATCTTTAGAAGGAAAGAAATTAGTTAATAAAGAAAGGACCAGTGATTGAATCATCAACCACCCCCATGAATGGAAGCATGGTCTAGGTGAAGGATGTCAGCTCAAAGTACCACAGATACCTATAGAACCAGGATTCCTTTTGACAGAAGGAATAGGACATGTCAGAAACCTTCCAGAGGAGGGAAGGTAAGATATGTTGGATTACTGAGAGGGGGGGTGAATCAGTAATAACATAATTATAATCATTTTTCTTCAAATGTTATATATGTAGAATTATTATCCAATAATGAGCAGTAAGGAATAAACAATCACACATATACTCAGTACACCAGTGTTTTACGTGGAAACCCAAATCAGGTGAAAACCCAAATCGAGTGAAAACCACGAAATTATTTTTCTTCTATGTCTTGAAGAATTACATTCATTGGAAGCAACAACTTCCTTTGTTTTCCAATTGCAACTGGAAGGAGGCTCCAACCCCCTAGTTTCTTAGTCTACAACCTAAGCGAAGCTCCAACTCCCCAATTCTTTGGCTACAACCCCCAATGTTCTCCGGCTATAACCGTAAGGTGGCTACAACCACCTGTCATTTCCCCGTCCTGCCACCCTGAAGTAGAAGTAGAATGATGGAACCACTGTCACACTATCACTGTGAGATATACCATTGTAAACTTGTACCAATAAATTTGAACCATGCATCAACCATGCATCAACCTGTACCTCAACCTGTAATCAACCTGTACCATAAACAAGTGCATCAACCATGCACCAACCTGTAATCAACCTATACCATAAACAAGTGCATCCAACCAGGTACGAAGTATGTACCAATTATGTGTCAACTACTCATCAACTATGACTCATCAATATGTACCAACATCATCAACTATACACCCCATGTATGTGTTCCAACTCATCAACTATTTGTCTCAACCATGTACTCAACATGTACCACAACCAAAAGCCCTCATCAATTTCATCATCCAAATATGATTTGTAGCTTTGTAATAGACCTAGTGTATATGATCACATTCCTTCAAACCTTCCTTAACTTTAAAAACAAGAGACTAGCATTTTCATCAAACTTTTCTTTAGTCTCACATGCCTAGTTTTGGATTAGTCAACAACCCTAACTTGAAGTAATCATAACTTTGATCCTGCAATGTATAAATATCTGAAACTTATATACAATGTTCTTCAGTTTTTTTTATGTAATTCCTCCAAGTTTCACTACTTGAAACCTCTCAGAAAATCATTTATAGCAAAAATGGCATACCTTGTTGAATTCTGTCTTATTCTAGAGAGTGACATTGTAGAGCATGCCCCACACAATATATTTGATGCAATGATATAAAACTATTACACAGCATACTAGAGACTATACCCTAACCAAAAAAATTGGTCTCACTAAATTTGGATCTATTATGAAGAAGTTATGACATTGTTACCCTAAACACCTGATTTTGACTAGTTTCAGGATTGGCCACAAACCCTATTTTCCGCAGAGTGTAACTCCAAAAATAAAACAACCCACAAGTTGAATTGTTTACCATAGATAATTGGATATGTTTTCTCACTTTCATAGCAATTTCAAGATTTGAATCATTATAGAAAAAACGTTATAGCGAAAATGGTGAGATGACCTGTAAATAGCATACCTTAGAAAGCACCATCAAAATAATTTATCCTTCCTTGTATTTCGGCCTTCTTTTCTTCACTTTCCTTAGAATTTCGGCTTAGATATCATTTGTATACTTCAGACACCTATAGATATTCAATATTATCAAGTGTATTTCAAATGAGAGAGCCTTTCCTCTTATTTATACTCTCCAAGTAGCTTCCTTAAAAACATCTTCTAGGTCACTTGGCCCACTTTCCTTATTTTAGGCTTGGGTCCACTTCTAATTTATCCATTAAATTTATTATTGAAATAATT
>ML802445.1:203643-221161 GCA_009831015.1 Picea engelmannii
CAAAACCATTTCATTATAATAAATCTACCAATTCTTGGAATGGTTTAGCTAGACTAAATAAAATTTTATGTTATGTTTTACTTGTATTAGTTATAAATATTCTACATGTTCTTCCCTCAAAATATGTTTTTCATTAGTAATTCCAATTTATCTACACAGGGAATAGATTTAAATTGAACAATCATTGAAAATGTTTTTCGTTTGTAATACTAAATTAAATGGAACAATCCCTACATTATTTCAATATATAGTTTTATTGTTGAAAGTGATTTCTCTTGTTGCACATAAGCATAATAGACGAGGATGTTGAACTAGTTTAGAAAACTAGAATAATTATATAGGATTATAGAGTGTATAATGAGTATGACTACTGTATCCAACAAGTAAAATAAAACTTGATTCTAAGTGCAACATCATGGTTTCCATATAACAGGTTAAGAACAATTTAATTAAAGTAGCACACAACACAAGCACAATTTAACTAAAGAAACACACAACACAAACATGGTTCATATCCCTTTGGCTCATAGTATTTGAATCTCGCTCTAATACCAAATGTAATACCCCTCTACAAGATGCAAAGAAATTAATCATTAATTAAACACATATGCAATAACGACTGTTTTAGCATAATTTCATTAATTTTCATTAACACAATTCTTCTACATTTTCTCAATGATTTATATAAATAGCATGATGAATTAGGCAATATGTTAACTCTAAGATTTAAAACTTAAAACAAAAGCATATAAAAAAAATATCAATAACAAAATACCATTGAAGAATACCTCCTCCTCGATTTGTCGAAGCTCGTTAGTTGCAATGTAATCATGGGTGTATTAGGAAGATGCTTCCAAGCATTCCTTTTCTTTTCACTTGCCCAGAGGGAAACAATGGAATCCTCCCAGCCAACTAGGAGCCTAGCCGACTTCCTAGCTCCAAGAAACCTTTCGGTTTCTTGGCCCTCTGTGCTCGTGACTCCAAGAAGAAAAAGAACACATGCTCTAAGAATATCATCCCAAGAAATATCTCTTCTAATAATTATTCAACCTCTCAACATGCTCTCACCTCTCGCTCCCCTTCCTCACCACTTATTCTCCCTATCTATCAAGTTTCCATACACCCTTCTCCAAGTCTCCTGAACCACCCTCATTATTAACCATCAACCTCTCTTATCTAGGATTTTGGGAAAAGTTTAAAATAAAACTAAAATATAAATTACTTGCAATAAACAACAATAAATAAAATGCAAAGTCTTTCTTCTCATGCTAGCCAATAAATGCAATTTGACAATTTTCCCCTAAATGTACATGACAACCCACCATGCTCGTTTAATTCATAATACCAACCATCAATCAAGGTCAAAGAAGGTATTTAATGCTTCTAGATATTTTGTATGCAATATAATTTGCATAGTCAATAAACATTCCATTAAATAGTTAATAATCTAGTTTAATAATTAATACATTAATTAATTGTACTAGTGTACATGTGTAGGGTATGTGTGTGTAGCTAGTGGACACATATATCATGCATGTAATAACAATAAACAACCACTGTCTCTATTGCATAGTTCCTATATGATCACACCAAGACATGTAGAACAATAGATCAAGTAATGCATCATTTAATAATCTTAACAAACAAAATTACACCAATTCATCAATAACTCATTATCACACTTAAAATATCAATAGGAAATCGAATGAGGGTTTTAAACATGGTAGGAACCAAGTGAGTAAAAAATAGTGGCATCTCTAATCCTCAATCAATATTCTCAACTAATATCGACACATCCTTCCTTCCTAATCTACTTTTATGTTCCATCCTATCATTTCCTACTTCCATCTTCCATGTTCCATCCTATCCTTTCCAGATAGAACCCATAAGTGGAAGTGTCATACATCTTGACCAAGCTTCCGCAGTAGCCAACTAGCAGTCCTAGGAGTCGTCATCACACATCTAGGGTGGTGTAACTTCACACAACCCTCCCGCGACTCTAGGTTTCGATGAATAAATGGTGGGAAATACTACCACCCCTCCTTATAGAACTAGGTTCAACACCCTACATCAAGTCATACCATGTAGCTATTGTTCTTAGAGTCACGTCATAAAACAACCAATATAGGCAAGTTGTGTGTCCTGTCAAAACCACACCTACCACAGATCATAGCAATATTTAGAAACATAAATTAATTAGTAAGTACAACTTGTACCATATGTTATCTTCTTGATGTCTATGACATCCAAGTTACCTCAACGCTATAGTCATTCGTCTATCACATGACTCATCAACCTGTAGGTTAGTTCACCAATACTCATATCCATGCAAATACATCACATATTTCATATGATCATCCATTTTTGTATTGACATTCAATTAAGAAATGTTTGCTTATTTACAACATGTCTCGCGTCTATTATACATTCACAACATAAATTTGAACTAGTGTCCACTGTACTAAAATTCCATATTTAAATTTGCATGTTTAACCAAATCACATAATGATGATCATCATGAACATATATCAGTAAAAACAATATTATGTGAGACATAAATAGATCTAGATGTACACCTCTCACATGTCTATATCAGTCTCATTGGTTGCAAAGAGTTACTAAGCAATGACTTACTATGATGAGAAAAATCAAAGTTCTAACTACCTAAGGCTAAAATATGGGGTGTCACATATGATACAAATCAAATGATGAGATTTCCTCCACATCAAGCAACACGCTAGATTACTCTCGTCTTGTCCCAAACACAAATTATTGCATATGTTTATATATTTACGACACAGCAAAGAGAAAAACCCTCCTCAATCCCCTCATATTTATGTTGAATCTTCTATCCCTCCTTCGTTTGGCAACATCATTATTACAGGAGTGTGTGAATAATGCGAGAGTGGCTTGCACATTGACAGGCCAAATAACAACAGAACATATGGTTTGTTTTGTAATTGGATTTTCTCTTGTTTAAAATCTTTAACTAGAAAATTAGGTTTTCTCGGGTTTAAAATTAATTTGAATTGGTTGTCTTTATTTTGTTGGTTTCCTCATTGTGTCATTTATTGATTTCAACTCAATATTTGGAATTGGGTTATCTCATATTTAAAATGGTAATGGTTATATAAATGATTCGGTTGTGTTTGTTACATATTTGGTTGATTTTTTTTATGTCATTTATTGATTTAAGCTCAATATTTATAACTTGTAGCATAATTTTCTTTATGGTTTTAGCTCTTCTTCATTTCATTTATTATAAGTGTCAAATAAAAATTTAACATGTGAAAAAAAAATTAATGTCTCGAAAGTGATATGAGGTTATTATTTGAGTTAAATTTGGAGAAATTCTCATTATTAAGAACTTTCATTATTAAAAAGTACACTTAAACAAGATCTAATTTCAAAAATATATATATATAAAAATAATGAATAATTAGAAAAAAAACATCTATAATTATCATTTTTATTTATGAAATCCATTAAAAAAAAAATAAATGATATAACAACAAATATTAACTTTCGCCAAGACAACTTGAAAAACAAGTCTAATGTTAAAGCCTTCCAAACCTTAAGAAGGCATCCAAACCTTAAGCTAAGCTAGAGTAATTGGCTTGGAAGATCCTTAGCAAGAGTCTAAATATCTCGAAGTAAATCAAAAATATTCAATCTAGGTAGGTCAAATTCATAATGGATTACATTCGCCCATACTAATCAATGATATAACAACAAAAAGTTCTTATTAACTTTGGCCAAGACAACTTGAAAAATAAATCTCGAAGTAGATAAAAAATCTTCAATTAGGTAAGTCAAATTCATAATCGATTACATTCGCCCATACTAATCAATGATATAACAACAAATTGTTCTTATTAACTTTGGCCAAGACAACTTGAAAAATAAGTCTAATGTTAAAGACTTCCAAACCTTAAGCTAAGCTAGAGTAATTGCCTCGAAGATCCCAAGCAAGAGTCTAAAAGTCTCGAAGTAGATAAAAAATCTTCAATCTAGGTAGGTCAAATTCATAATGGATTATATTTGCTCATATTTTTAGAGAACAATAAAGTTAAAATAATTCTTAAGAATTTCTAAACTACTCTAGATAGTATAGTCATTATTTTTCTTCTTCTTGAGGTTTATGAAGTTTATGATATTATTTTTATGGTAAAAAATTCTTCTGAAGTTGAAAAACAATTAAAAATTCTCAAGAGTTTTTTCAATATGGATATGATCAATGACAAAAGAAAAGTTATGATAATCAAATCCAAAAAGATCATTTGTATACTAATTTCATGTATGATAATAGAATATTGGAGTTTTCATCAAAAGCTTAATTTGAACTATATCATTGAAAAAATGATAAATGGAGGGTGGAAAGCTTATTATGGTCTTGAGAATAGTTTTAAATTAGGGGACTTCTAGATTTGTCATAAGAAAGAAACTCCTCTTTGAGGCTCTTGTCACTCTTATTATCTTATATGGTTGTGAAATTTGAGGTTGCACCATCTCTAAAGAATCATGGACAAATATAGAGCAATTACAAAAGTGTTTTATAACATGTAATTTTAAAATTTAAAGGGAGTACACCCTATCTTATCTTCCTCATATAAGTGCTTGGAACTTTAGTCAATTCAAAATACACTTTAAAAAAAAAAATGAAAAAAAAAAAAGAATATATTGTTACTAGGTATACATACCATATCCTACCCCTATAGATTTGAACTTGTGACCTCTTAGAAAACAAGAATATGTTGTTACCAATGAAATGAGAGAAAACAAAGATAGAACAAAATGTCTTTAATGCCCTCTATAGACATTGTATTTGTTGGGTGGCCATAAATTTCACCACAATTTTCTTTTTTTACAACTTTTTTACCCAAAAGGAATTTCTTTCCCTTTAAAAAGAGGCTTTGGCTAAACGATCTATCTTTTGGGTTTTTTGGTCGGATTGGACAAAATCGTTATTTTCTATTGTTTAAATTGCATTTCTGAATGCATAAATGGATTCAACATGCTCAAAAACCCCTGGGGCACTCTAATTATACAAACTTAACCACACTCAAATCTGCAGATCCAACCTTCATCATTCGAGCAAAATCAAACAGAAAAAATTACCTAAAAACAGCCAACCAAAAGGTAGAATGTTTAGACTACTGTTTTAACTGAATACCTTTTTTTAATCTGTTATTCATTTTTTACAAATCATTGATTACAGCTCAATATTTATAACATGCAGCAGGGTTTCCTTTATCGTTTTTGCTCTGCTAATTTTGTTGCAGTAGAACAATACTCCGCAAATGAACGTAGCGGTAGTGATAATTCCACCAAATATGCATAGGGATTTCCAGTGTTTCATATTAAAAATTGGGAGTGATCGCACTCAGTGTGTGGGTTAATTCGATAGAGATTGTCATTAGCTAAAACTTTGCTTTATTTGGAAAATAGCGTACTACAGCCAGAGAGGAAAATTCATATATAACCATGTATCGGCGACGCGTCGTACTACAAAGCGAATAGAAAGAGAAAAGTGATGACGCAAAGGAAATCGTAGACAGCGAGGATAAATACAGCACGCCAAATCCGTCAATGGTGAGAAATCGGAATGTCAGCGTGCGGGAGGGGTAAAAAGGAAGAGCAATATATCATGACATGTGTACTGAAAACTCATAGTGGATAAGGCCAACTAATTGTGGATATGGTTGTCAATGACAGATTGGGCATTTGACAGAGGTACCCACAGATGTTGTACAAGAAGAAGTAGACAAGCAATTCAAACCTGGATTTAGTTTTGGTTATCTGTCTGGATTTGAGCTTCTTGATCTTGGGGTGGTTATAATCTTGAGGTGCATATCCACCTTGATTTTGTGGATTTGAGATGTGTAACTTCAGCTGCATAACAGATTGGAATTGGTCGTCGTTGTAAACTCCAGAGAAATTTTGGATATCAGAGAAAGTACCCAGTCATGTCAATGCCAAAGCTGAAGCTGGCACTGGCAGTCCTGTTGCAGATGCTATGCTGTTAAACCATGCTCATCCCACCTGCAGACCTCTCACTTTTCAATAATATATTTTCATATAACAAATAAATTAAGACAGCAGATGATGAGGTTGCCTCCGCATGAAGCAACACCCTGCATTACTCTTGTATTGTCCCAGTCACAAATTATCGCACATGTCTATATAGTTTTGGCACAATAAAGAGAAAGACAGTCCTCAGTCCTTTGTGTTTTTCCTGTTTCTGTTGAATCTGCTGTCCTTGTGCCCTTTGGCAGCAGCCTTTTTATTGCATTGTGTGAGAAACGCGTGAGTGGCTTGTGAAGGGATTGAATTTGGGTGTTTTTATTGCATTGTGTGAGAAACTCGTGAGTGGTTTGTGAAGGGATTTAATTTGGGTGTTGGTTAAACGTTTTATCTTTTGGGTTTTTTGGTCAGAATTTAGTGATGTAAATCTGGACGAAATAGCTACGTTTTGATTGCATTTCCTAATGCATAAATAGGTTTAGCCTGTTGAAAAATCTCTGTAGTATTTGGATTATACAAACTTAGTCACTCAAATCTGCAGATCCAACCATTTCTCACAGAATTTCTACCAAAATCAAATAGAAAAAGCCTAAAACTATCAAAAGGTAAAACTATTAAATTACTCTCTGAATTTATATTGCAGATGATATGGTTGGTTGCCTAACAGTGTTAATATCGGCACAGAGAGCTTCTGGATATGTTTGCTTTCTGAACAATTCAGACAGCAATATAATGAAAATATGTCAGAAGAAAGAAGAAACATACATGGCAGATATTTATGCACTACATTTAATACCAATACAGTGGAAGATGAAAATAATTGACAAGAGACCAATAGAGAAATGGTAAGGATAATCTAGTGAACAGGTAGATGAATTGGAATGGCATTGTTTAATAGTTTTAAGTTTTTGTTTTTTTCATTAGAATTGGTGACATAAATTTGGATAAAATCACAATTTTTTGTTCTTTAAATTGTATTTTTACATTTTTGTTGGTTGAAAAACAATTTCACAGAATTAACCACTCAAATCTACATCTCCAATCATTAAAATTATGATATATTTTAAATATTTATTTAAAATATATATATATATATATATATATATATATATATATATAAAATAATCATTTAAAAACTTTTTAAAAATAAATAAAAAATTCAATGTAAATTTATGTATTGTTCACATAAATAAATATTCAATATGTAGAGTTATTCATTCTCTAGTATATCACTATCAGTGATATCAAAGAGCATTAGTGTTTAGTATATCACTGTCAGTGATGTGTTTAGTATATCAGTATCAGTGATATCAAAGAGCATTAGTGTTTTTTATAACTCCAGCTTGCTCATTGCTTATTTTTCATAGTTTGGCATGAGTTCTGACCTTGTCAACTTCTCCTTCGAGGGTTTTTCTCCTAATCATGTCATTCAAGGCCAGATTTTCCACTCTCTGATTGTTGTTGTTTGCCATAATTCTGTTCATTACTAGGTCTTCAATAAAAAAGAAACCCTAGCAATATCGCTTCTCGGCCTTCAGCTTCTTCTCCGCCAAGGCTTTCTTCGCAACGGTCGATTTCTTATCTTCAACAATACTCTTCTCCTTTTCCTTCTCGGCTGCTTTCTTCTCTGAGGGTTTTTTCTCGTCTCTGGGCACCATTGTTTCTTCCCGGCTTTTCAGCTTTACATGTTCAGGCCCCATCTTGGATCTCCAAATCAGCAATCCACCATATCGTCGTAGAGCTTGGCCTGTTCCACCAGCTTCGACATGTACACGCTCTTGCTCTGTGTCGAAGATTCTGCCATTGTGAAGAAAGGGAAAAGAATCTGAACCCGTGACCTATGAACTGGATTGCTCCTCCCAAAGAATTTTGCTTCCATTCCTTGCATACACCACAGAGAATCAGCAGAGATATTCAAGTGGCAGAAATGACAGTACATCGTATTATAAACGTGTTTGGCACGTCTTCGACACCAGCTTTTGGTGTGCCTTCGACACCCGCATTCGGTTTTGCCACATCTACTCAATTTGGTGCAACATCTACATTTGGACAAAAGCCTGCGTTTGGGTCAACAAGTGTATCTGTCTGTCTGTGGGGTTTCTGGATCCGAACTACTGAAGAACTAATGAATGGATAAAAATCGGTATCTACAATACAAATTGGTTATTTATGGAGATGATCTAAATGATGTAAAAGACAAAAGACAAGTAAAAGATGAATGAGACAAATGTGAGAGGAAAAGGAAGAAGAATTAAACGAAATAAAAAAATAAATTAGTTGGTTATTTGTCTGGATTTGACGTTCTTGATCTGGGATGGATATAATCTTGAGGTGCATATCCATTTTGGTTTAGTGGATTTGAGATGTGTAACTTAAGTTGTATAACAGATTGGGATTGATTGTCTGGTACAATAATTCTGGTGACAGCATCTCATTCATACATCTTATTCATGCTTAAATTGTTCTTTCATTCAACATTAAACTGGTTTTTATTTAAATTTGACTAATTTAAAAAAAGGTTTTGGTTAAAAGTTTTATCTTTTAAGTTTTTTGGCCGCTATGTAAATTTGGACAAAATGACTATTTTCTGTTGTTTAAATTGTATTTCTGTTATTTAAATTGCATTTCTGAATGCATAAATGGATTCAGTGTGCAGAAAAACTTCTGAGGCACTCAGATTATACAAACTTGGCCACTCAAATCTGCAGATCCAACCATTCATCACCAGATTTTAGACAAAATCAAACAAAACATTTAAACTACTACTTAAAAAAGCTACAAAGATGAATATCAGAAAAGTTTTGGATAATGGAGAAAGTAACCAGTGATGTCAACGCCAAATCTGGCACTGCTGCTTTTGCAGATGCGATGCTGTTGAACCATGCTCATCCCACCCTGTATTACTCTCGTCTTGTCCCAGTTACAAATTATCGCACATGTCTATATAGTTCTGGCACACTAAAGAGAAAGACAGTCCTCAGTCCTTTGTGTTTTTCCTGTTGAATCTGCTGTACTTTTTGCCCTTTGGCAGCAGCCTTATTATTGGATTTTGTGAGAAACGCGTGAGTGGCTTGTGAAGGGACTGAATTTTTATTGCGGATCGTATGGTTGGTTGGATAGCAGTGATAATATTTGCACAGAGAGCTTCTGGATATGCTTGTTTTCTGATCATTCAGACAGCAATATAATGAAAATATGTCAGAAGAAACATACATGCAGATATTTATGCACTACTTTTATTGGATTTTGTGAGAAACGCGTGAGTGGCCTGTGAAGGGACTGAATTTTTACTGCGCATCATATGGTTGGTTGGATAGCAGTGATAATATTTGCACAGAGAGCTTCTGGATATGTTTGTTTTCTGATCATTCAGACAGCAATATAATGAAAATATTTCAGAAGAAACATACATGCAGATATTTATGCAGTACTTTTAATACCAATACAGTGAAAAACGAAAAAAATTGACAAGAGACCAATAGAAAATCGGAAAGGAAGGGGTGGATGAATTGGAATTCGAATTTGCACTACTTTTAATACCAATACAGTGAAAAACGAAAAAAATTGACAAGAGACCAATAGAAAATCGGAAAGGAAGAGGTGGATGAATTGGAATTCGAATTTGGTTTAAAGTAAAACAATGATTAAAATAGTGCCCAACAAGACATTATGATTTATTCATTATTGTCCAAGTTGTAAAAAGTTAGAGTTTACTAGACTCTATGTGTTAGATATAGAATTTTGGTAGTATGGTATAAAGTTAGAGTTTACTTGACTTTATGTGTTAGTTATAGAATTTTGGGAGTATGGTATATATTGAAAATATTAATTTAAGAGAAATATAAAAAGTTATTCATGAATATGAAAAATTATAAGATTTTTTTGGAAGATGAAATCAAAAATCATCTTTTATTATATTTATGTATGGTTTATATTAATAAAAATTCAATAAGTCGAGTTACTTTTTTTCTTAACTAATATCCAATAGTATTAAAGTATTGGTGTTTTTCATAAATCCAATATTAAAGGTTGTTTATTGCTTTTTTTCTACATAGTTTGGCATGAGCTCCTACCTCATCCATTTCTCTTTTGAGGGGTTTTCTCGTAATCATGTCATTCAAGTGTTCCGTGCCATAATCCTATTCATTGCTAGGCTTTCCATTAAAAACCTTAGCATTATCGCTTCTTAATCTTCAATTTCTTCTTCGCAACAATCGATTTATTATCTTCAACAACAATCATCTCCTTTTATTTTTCCTTCTCAACTACATTCTTGTCTATGGGCTTCTTCTTGACTGTGGGTGCCATTGTTTCTTCTCGGCTCTTCGGCTTCGCATGTTCAGGGCTTATCTTGGATCTCCAAATCAACAATCCACCATATTGTCATAATGCTTAGATTGTTCCACTAGCTTCGACATGTACACGCTCTCGCTCGCCGAAGAATCTTTCTTTGTGAAGAAAGGGAAAAGAATATGAACCCATGACCTCTAAATTGGACCGCTCCTCCCAAAGAATTTCACTTCCATTACTTGCATACACTACAGAGATATTCAAGTGGTAGAAATGGCAATACCTCGTATTATACATGTGTTTGGCAACTCTTCAACACCACCTTTAGGTGCACCTTCAACACCCACATTCAATTATCCCACATCTACTCCATTTGCTAAAACATCTACATTTGGACAAAAGCCTACATTTAGGGCTTCTTGATCCTCCAAACCAATGAATGAGTAAGACTTAGTACCTGCAAGACAATTTGGTAATTTATGAAGGTTAACTAAACTATGTAAAGAACAAGTAAATGAAAATGTTGAATGGGTGTACCTACAAGACAATTCGACAATTTATGAAGGTTATCTAAATTGTGTAAAGGACAAGTAAATGTAAATCTCGGTCAACTACTTTGTCTTCCCTCAGTGATATTTCTCACCCACGCGTCATATGACAGTGGTACAAATTGTACAATGTTGTAGAAGGTTGTTTCTTGCTCATTGAGTTGACTACATTTCAATATAAGTGATTCCATCATATTTGGGTCGATTACATTTTTCCTGAGTGATTCCATTTAGGTTGGGCCATTTACTTTCTAACCGAGCGACGACAGATTGGTTTGCTAGTCGATTGGATTTTTTTGGGTCGACTTACCTTCCTCCTAGATGAATACTCTCTTAGTTGGGTTGATTACCTTCCATTTTTTTGGGTCGACTTACCTTCCTCCTAGATGACTACACTCTTAGTTGGGTTGATTACCTTCCACTTGGGAAACCCCACTCAAGAAGGTCGATTGTATTTCCCCTGAGCAACTCAATGCAAGTTGGTCAAATTGTTTAAGGATGAATTTTCTTCATATTCCATCCTTGATAGTGCTATATTCTGGCATGGTTTTGTTCACAAGAAAGGTGATCTATGGGATGCATACCATTTGTGTCTCTACTTACGCAATAACATATAATTTATGTCCTATGTGTGATATGTATGCCATATGTAAATTTTTATTATGATAAGAACAAGAACAATGGCATAGAGAGAGGTTGTTTAAATGAGTTGTTCTTTTCTTTCTTGGAAGATATTCTAGTTGTATTTACAAGATAATTTTTTTTGGATAGAAAAATATAAGGAGCCTACCAATCAATATGGAAGGCAGGGCTTAATTGCACTCAAGATTGGATTTAGCACAAAAAATAGACTAAGAACCCATTGGCATAATCAATCAGTAAGGGAACATGTTATTTATTACATTGACTTCTCACTACTATGTGTATGTTACATTAGTCATGAGTATCCCATTTGCTTGATATATTACATTCCCTACAACCATTTGAAGAACATAAAAGAAGGAGAAGAATATTTGATATCCTTGTACAAGGCAGAGGACAAATCCCTAGTAACCTATGAAAGATAGAGCAATGTGTACAAGCTTGAGAACAGAGGTGGTAAGGTGGTTCACAAAGGATCGATGTTGGTGAATCGAGTGCGCTATCAGTCCTTCATTTACGAATCATATGGTATACGAGCAACTACACTTTTGACCATCACAGCAGCCAGAAATTTGAACAGAACATTATAGACCTCAACATGGGTAAAGAAAACGAATAAAAGTTGGAAGATTTAAGGGCTAGCAATGCTCAACTTCACGAAGAGAATGAGCACTTGAAGGAGAAGGTCCAAATGTTCAACAATAGGATGTAAAATAAGGAGAAGCACCTTGAGACCTCTACCAAACTTATTCCATTGTTAAAGAAGAAGTTTGAATAACTCCAATACACCCTCACAATGGTCATGGTGGATTGGGACAAGCACAGATCATATCGTGTACTCCTTGGTCAGAAGGTCATCCAATTGGATATTTGGAAAGAAGATAGGGCCACTAAGATATTGGCACAGTTGAAACACGAGTTAGAAGGAGGAGGCATTGGAAAGGCTCCAAGAAGTTGTCCAAGAGCACTAAGAAGTAGATCCACTTTCCATTTTTACTACCAAAGCCAAAACCATTATGGATACCACTTTGGTAAGCTCACCTTCCTTGGATTTCTCTCAAGAGAAACTTGGTAAATTTGAAAATCATAGCAGAGGCATTGGTTCTAAAATCCTAAATCAAAGGGGCTATCATGGAGAAGGGATAGGAAAGAGAATACGAGGCATCTTGGGCCCTGTTATAGCTACATTTTAGGTAAAGCATGAAATCCTAAGATTTAATGGCAGAATGAAAAGGCCCATGCCCATGAAGACCATTTTTGTAAAGGATAAAGACATGCCAAAGTAGGAATACTCATCAAGAGAAATAACAGTGGTAAGTGAAGGTGGAAGTCTACTACCACCTCAGCCTTCGTGTGGTGGATTGAAGGAGGGAAACAATGAAAATAGATTACAGACTCAACCTACACCTGTACTTAGATAAATCAAGAAGAAGATCAACGAGAGTAAGAAGAAGAAGAAGACTAAGAGGTCGACCTCAAACAAGGCATTCCTTGTTTGTCATTTCTACATGAAGAGGGGCCATAACACTACCAACTATTGGTACACATGCATTCTCATGCTATGGAAAGAAAGGCCATCATGAGGTATCCTGCTATGAGAAGCAAACCACGTGCCACAAGGCATGTTTATTTTAGAGGAACAACACTAAGAAGACTTATCTTATTCAACAGAAAACTCAAAGGCATGAGAAGAAAAGGACTATCTCAAGAAATCCATACCATAATGCCAAGAACGTTTACCACCACTGCAATTTGAGTGGACATTGGAAAGAAAAGTGTTGCTGGATTCATCTAGAACTTCACCCCAGAAATTGCCCAGCCAAGAGAAGAGAGTGGGGAGTGAATATCGTCGAAGATGAAGACCTTCCTACATCTCTAGTCCAAGGAGATGAAGTCATCCAAAGAGAGATAACAACACAAGAGGTTTGCATCACCAACAATATGGATAACATATTGATGACAAGGGAAGCCACATTCCAATGGTTTTTTTTAATCTTTAATTACAAGAATTCATTCTTGAATATGTGCCAGAGGTTGGTGCATAGAGGCCAATAACCTTTTGAGGAGTTATTGAGAACTTCATGATGTGTTTGCAAGCATTTTCAAGAACCAAATAGTTGTTCCTATGATGGGAAGCAACTTATTCTAGCGGAGGAATGCAACCACACTTCTCTTGAGGAGTGGTTGTGTGGTGGCATCACAATGGGGTCACACTGAGCAAGAACATCGACATTCCACTTGGCTTCATCACTGCCATGATGGATCGTCTCGAATATAGAGAAAGAGATGGGAATGAGTGTTGATTGTAGAGTTTGGATCGAGAGATTGCAAAGTTGGGAATCAGTGAGAAGACTTATGCTATGAGAACAAGTGAGATATAAATTGAGCCAGATCCATAGCCAGGGACCATAGCTAGTAGCCAAAGCCATGAGCCAGAGCTAGATCCATATCCAGGGATTAGAACATGTATCCAAAGCCATGAACCAGATCCAAATCCAAATTCAAAGAGGAAGCTAGGAGCCAACATCAAAGCCACATTCTAGAGAGAAGGCACTTTGAACCAAATTGGTTTCCTTGATATTTTGGAGACCAAAAATCCTCTCAATGGGGAGGTGTGATCCGAAATGGATATGAACCAATGAATGGGTAAGAATTAGTACCTGCAAGACAATTCAAAAATTTATGAAGTTTATATAAACTATGAAAAATACAAGTAAATGTAAATGTTGAATGAGACAAATGTGAGAGGAAAAAAGAAGAAGTAAAGGATAAAAAATATAGGAGATAAGTTTGAGGAATGGAAAATGAAGGGACATGGTTGTTATCCCTCCCCCTACCCGCTATCTATCCCTATTTCCTCCTTCAATCTCATTCTCAATGGTTCTTTTTGGCCAAGGAGATGAGAATGGATAGTGAGTCAAGAATGCATTGTAACTAGAGATTTCTAGAATAAAATACTGAGCCCCCCATTAGAAGCTAATTTTCCCATTTGGGTTTATAGGGTAAACATATTGGATATTATTTCTAGAATGGTTTGGATTTTTTTCTATGTATGAATTCATGGTGTTGAGTTACAATTTTATTACTTGTTTCACTTTCGGGATAATGTATGGATTCATATGAGTTTTAATGCTACTTGTAGTTGA
Source organism: Picea engelmannii (assembly GCA_009831015.1). Classification (NCBI taxonomy): domain Eukaryota; kingdom Viridiplantae; phylum Streptophyta; class Pinopsida; order Pinales; family Pinaceae; genus Picea; species Picea engelmannii. The sequence goes on from ML802445.1 coordinate 218,294, forward strand.
ATCATGAATGGAAATGAAGAACTATCTATGGTATTCTGATAGCAACACTCAAAAATCATTTTCCCATTCTTTCTTTGTGAAGGCCAATGACTCTATGATGATTTTCCCCTAAAATCAATGGCTGCAATTTTGGAGTTGTTGCAAGAAAATGGGAATTGCTAAATTGGTTTTAAGAGTTGTTAATGTTTTTCTCACTCCTCCACACTATATTTTCATTACCTGAGCAAATTTAGCTTTCCTACGTTGAAATATCACTTTCCTATATTGTATAACTCAATCCCTAGGTCGTTGTCTCTATCCCACAGCCTGTATGATGACAGTACAGGCCATAGATTCCTTGTGTGGGCTCTCTCTCTTTCCATGGGTGATTAATTCCTTATTGGTTGATTTACTCATCTACATGGTCGAATACTCTCTCTTCCTTAGGTATTATTTCTCACCCACAGTGTTATAGAAGGTCATTTCTTTCTCATTGGGTCAACTACTATTTAGTCTTGGTGATTCAATCATTATTGGGTCGATAACATTTTTCTTGAGAATTCCATTTAGGTTGGGCCATTTCCTTTCTAATCGAGCAACGATATATTGTTTTGTTGGTCGATTGGATGCTTTTGGATCAGATTACCCTCCTCGTAGATGAATACACTTGTATTTGGGTTGATTACCTTCCACTTCGGTGACCCAACTCAAGAAGGTTGAATTCCTTTTATCTACGCAACTCAATGCAAGTTGGTCGAATTGTTTTAGGAGGACTTGTCATTATATTCCATCCTTGGTAGTGCTATATTATGGAACAATTTAGTCCACAAGAAAGGTGATCCATGTGATTCATACCATATGTGTCTCCATTTAAGCAATGACATATAATTTATGTCATATGTGTGATATGTATGCCATATGTAATTTTTCTTATAATAAGAACAAGAACAATGGCCTAGGGAGAAATTTTTTAAATGAGTTGCTCATTTGATTCTTGGAAAAGATTCTAATTGTATTTACAAGACAAGGTTTGTTGGATAGAAAAAAATAAGGATCCTACCAATCAATATGGAAGACAGGGCTCAATTGTACTCAGGATTGGATTGAGCACAAAAAGTAGACTGAGAAGATCCCATTGGCATAATCATTCATTAAGGGTACATGTTATTTATTTGATTGACTACTAACTGTTGTGTTTAGGTTACATTATTCATCAGTATCCCATTTGGTTGATTTATACAAGCCCTATAGCCATTTGAAGAACATAGAATATGAAGGAGAAGAATATCTAAAATTCTTGTATATGATAGAGGAAAAAGGCCTAGTAGCCTCTAAAAGATGGAGCACTCTATACAAGATTGAGAATTGAGTTGGTAAGGTAATTCCAAAAAGGATCCATGTGGGTGAATTGAGTGGGCCTTCAGTCCATTATTTACAGATCAGATGATATCAAAGCAATTGCATTCTTGACCATGTGATCTAAAAATGAAGAAGACTTGAAAAACTTGAAAATTATTGCAAGTGAATGTTATGTGTTTAAAGCAAAAGGATCAGTTTGCAACACATAGATTTAAGGATTACTTATGAAAATTACACATAGACAGCAGCATAATCATTGAACATAAACACATAAGCACAGCAATTGATAAAGGAGTTCACTCCTCTCTTGGGCTACATCTACTGGTCCAGCTTCGAATGGATCATTATTATTAATTACTCAAAAGTGCTCAAAAACATGTCTTACAATGCTCAAACTGACAAACTGACTGCTCCAATGGCTTCAGAGTGTACCAAAACCCCTGTCTGGGCTCTTTCGACACCTCACTCGGTCGAAAAACGAAGAAGTTAGGCCTCCTGGAAGTCTCCCTCTTCAAGCTTGTTGTCTCTGCATCTACAAAATGCACCCTTCATCATTGAACCTGGCTCACACGCATTATATGGCATAAAAACCCAGCACCGGGCGCAACCGCGCCAACGGTGCAAACCATAGAATGGTTAAGGCGCCTCCAGCCCCTAACCGCCTAGGCACCTGGGCGTATGAGTCATGTGACCTCGCGTTTTGATAAAAAGTGGTTAAACCGTCATAATCGTGCAACTTCTTTCCCGCACTCCGATCATATGAAAAAAACACGAGCCATATGTTTCAACCCCGCGCGCAAATGGTCGGGGCAATGTATAAAGCATGGTCATATATTGTATAATGAAACCACATCGTATAAACTCCCGCGCGCATATATAACATATTAATATGGTCATATGTTTATATAATAGAACCACGAGTTGGGGCTTAGCCCCGGCCCGACCCCCCGCCCAATATACAAAAGGGTAAACATAAATACTTTTAAACGCATATACATAACGAGAAATAACTTGTGGCCCATTGGTCGGGCGGTCGTGCGAAGGCGCTATGAGGAGTGGGAGGTTCGGGGGTCGAACCCCGCGGACTCCCATAACATTTTACATACAACCAATACCTAATCAACGAGTGACACGTGGCGCCCACAGATTGGGCCACGTGTCCTCATACCATTTTCCAATAAACGGACACGTGTCAGCTCCCAATTCGTCAACAGTCAACCAATCAACATCTACCACGTCACCACTATACGATCGTACGGTCCTGCCACGTCATACCGTACGGACTGTACGGACTGGTACAGTCAGCATCAAAAAAAAAATTGCTTGTTTGGCTTGACGAACAGATCGTGATATCTTCTCCATACAGAGTCCATTTGACAAAGTAAATATATCGCCGGAATCAGGAAGACGAGACAGACGCAATGGAACTGTTTTCGTCGCACTCCGAGAAATTTGAAATTTGAGCAAAATTTGATCCCCTGATCACACCTCCCCATTGGGAAGCTTTTGGACCTCCAAAAGACTATCTCA
>ML802445.1:259044-291376 GCA_009831015.1 Picea engelmannii
TTGGTCGATTTACTTATATACTTGGTCAACTACTCTCTCTTCCTTGGGTATTATTTCTCACCCACGGTGTTGTATAAGATCATTTGTTTCTGATTATCTCGACTACATTTCAGCCTGAGTGATTCAATCATAATTGGGTCAATTACATTTTTCCTAAGCAATTCCATTTATCCCACTAAAAATAAAAGACAAATTCACAATTCAAAAGCAAAGTGGGTAGTTCTACATGAGGGATAGGAATAGATCCCAAGCCACTCCTAAATTGATCACTCATAGAGACTGTTGGAGCCGCCTTTGTTTTTCTAGCCTGTTTAAATTTTCATATCTTAATGCTTGAAGTCGAAAGCCAGTTTTCATATTTTCCTTTATTTTTCCCCAAAATTTCAGAAGTCTCATCACGCAAACAGCGATGGTTATCATACTCTTAAGGTAAGATTTATGTTTTTATCATCTAAACGAGTTTCTCATTTTACCTCGGGATGTCGCATGTCGGGAGTTATAGATCACATAGTTTACAAGTCCCTAGGGGCGAAACTGCGAACTAATTTTAAAAAAAAAAATTACCCAAATCATTACCGAGAGTAAAAATACTCTAAACCACATTTAAGCATCATCGGGATTTCGTGTCTCGGCATTTGCTAGCTCCAAAAGTCTTACCGTCATAACCCCGATAGCCGAAACCGCGAAATTCTTGTTTTAGTAACCCGGGTTAATGTTAAAGGTAAAAAGTTTAGCCGTGGTTAAGCTCAGTCAGGAATTCGCAACTCGACATGTTTTCCCTCAAAAGCTACACCTTCAAAGCCCCGAGTCGCGAAGTCGCGATAAAAATAGAAACATAATTAATTAAACACTTAATCCGGTTTTATCCTCCAATTTAATTAAATCATATCATCGCGATCTCGTGATTTCGAAACTCAGCATACGAGCCTCCCGAAACCTTACCTTCGAAGCTCCGAGTCACGAAGTTGCGATATAAATAACAACGTAATTAATTAAACACCTAATCATGGTTACGTTTTTTATTAACCAAAGCTAAATATCGCAATCTCAGGTCTTAGAGGTTCAAAGGGTTAAAGCGAAAGCTCCTGATGAGGCAAGTGTCGAAAGATTAATTAACTTTTAAAAAAAGGTCTGATTAATTAAGCTAAGCCAACATTTTCATTGTTTAATACAAAAATTAATATGCACAGTCTCCGAGGTTATTTTAAACTTTCTTTGTGCCAACTTGCATTACGAACTGTCAAAATTTATGACATTAATTAGAAATGAGGCGAATTGACAAGTAAGGGTTTGGTTTTTATTGCTAAATTTATTTTTAAGAACGATTTGACCGTTCTGTCCCTAAGGACGACCTAGTTTTAAATAGTCGAAGACATGGATTTTTTATTTTTTGTCTCAAATTTCATTTCTATTCTACGCAAAGCCAACCTTTCTAGAGCGAACTAATTTCTGTATGTATACATATTGTTATCGCAGGAGAGATAAAGTAGAATTCCCCGCCATGGCCCCGTGAAAAGCGTCTAAAGCCACTGTTGAGGTTTCAGGACAAGGTTCAGACAACGTTTATGATACTTCACCTCGAAGTGTCGACTCTGTCAGGACCTGGTCATATATTTCTGAGGTTCTACAGTCCGAATTGGTAGATGTTTCAGATGATTCCAGTGAAAATGAAAAAGATGACCTGATCACCAAGTATAAAATCATCGTCCAGGCTCAAATGCATAAAGTAGTGGCCAGGCCACGTCTTCTCCCTTACTACGATATGATCCGGTGGGCATTAGACCATGTAGATATACCAACCAGAACCATCGTCAACGAGCAGAGGGTCACCATTGGGACTTTCAGACCCGAACAATTGCAGGCTATGTACAAGTTGCCAGTTGTGTCAGACTTTGTTTACAATGTCGAATTCCTGGAGAATTTCAAATAGAAGTAATGTGTGCAATACGACAAGACTATGTATGGTTTAATCAAAGATTGGGTTTCACACCCTGCGAAGTTCAGGGAAGATAGTAATGGTATATATTCAATAGCTTCTCTGGAACAACAGTTCAAATATATCGCTATGATGACCTGTAGATTATATGGGAGAGAGGACACCACACATTTTTTCCTTTAGTGGGTACCTCTAATTCATTCAGTCGCCGAAGGTTGTTCCTTCGACTGGGCCAAACTATTATCCGATAGTTTGACCAGTCGAGTTACAGAGTATCGAGCACAGAAGGAGAGCGGAAAGATTGCTTCATTCTTTATGTCTGTGTATATCATGGACGTCGTGTGTTTTCTGATGCCTTTTCCCTTAATGAGTTGGAGTTGGACTCCATCGGAAGTTGAGCCCATCCACATCTACCATTCAAAGTTGTGGGAATTCAAAGCTTCAGATTTTGTGTATGAAATCTTCAACTGGGTAATAGTATCGTTGCATGTCACTATTTTTGGCCACCCACCACCCAGGATCTCAGACAGTATCATGGTAAATATGAGAAGTATAGTCGATTGGTACGTGGAGGAAAAATTTTCATATCTCAAGGTTTTTGGCGCTTCTGTTCCTTTGAATGCCTTACCACTATTCATACCCGATAGGCTGGCTTGTCATGAGATTGGCAGGCAAACCGTAATCGGTGGCATAAGCAAGGAACTCAAGGGATATTCTAAAAAGGTATGGCCACCTTTTCCTATTCATCTACATTCCTATTCTTTGTTAGATTTTGGGCATGCTAAAGGTGAGGCAACAGCCCTGGAAGACCTTAAATTGGTTCATGTTGAATTCAAGAAGCACGATCCACATAGGGTCATAAGTAACCACTTAGCCAATTTCAGGCTTAAAAGGTTTGAGCATGAAAATTTTCCCTCGGATGACATCTTCCAAGGTACGAGATCTTATGCCAAGGTTTTGGCTCGGATACAAGCCTTGGCCCCTGAAGAAAGGGATGATGTTTTAAAATTCCAAGAACATTGGCAGAGTTGTCTTCCCCTAGTATTGCGAGGTGAAAATCCAATAACAGTAGAGGTGCAGCAAAAAGAAGTTGAAGGCTCAAAAGATTCAGCACCCAGAAAAGGAGAACACTAGGACAGGGAGGAGAAAACTAGTAGTCCGAAACCAAAAATAAAAACTCCTGATCTGCCGAAAAAGCAGACTCCAGTTACCACTCTAGGCCAATCAGCTAAGAAAATCGGAGATCCCATCGCCTTCATTACTCCCTTACAGTCAACTCAAAGGAACATAGATGCAGGGTGGATTTTCAACGAAGAATTGAGACCTATAAGGATGGAAGAGCTCCCTCCAAATGAGTTTTTTTTTTATAAAAAGAGAAAAGTTGTGGTAAAAAGAGAATTCTATCAAGAAGTAGGATCAACAGCCAAGAAATTTAAGGTGTTGACCGACGGAAAAGACAAGAAGAAAGAAGAATTCACGACAGAAATAGTCGGGACATTAGGGGTGTTTGCTACGGAAAACCAATTTTCAGTTAGGGTTTTGAAAAATCAGCTGAAGCGAAAAAAATCGCCTCATCAAAACCTTGGAAGCCAAACTAGCCACAGCAGAGGAGACTGCCAAGGACCATGCAAACACAGGAATAGAACAAGCAAGAATGGCCGACAAAAAGGAGATTGAGCTACTCAAAGCTAAGCTCGAATAAGCAGAGTTGGTAGCTCAGACCAGTCAGATATAGGTAGGCCAGCAAAGAGACTTGATTGAGTAGCTACAGGTTAGATTAGAGTTCGCCGAAAACCAAGTTATAAATATCAGGATATTCCAGTCCCAGGCTATGGAGATTCGAAGCAGAGTTTCTACAGCCCAACGAAGTTTACTTGCCAAGGTAGAGACAATTCAGGACAATTGTCTGCTTATCGATCAAGTGTTAGAAAACTTATCTGTCAGAGAGAGAGAATATGGAGCAACTCAAGGTGCATTTCAAGAGGCCGTAATAGCTACAACAAACAGGGAATCGGGAAAAAGTTCTAAGTTTTCCATTTCGAAACAGACTCGAGGTAATATTTTGTTGAAAGAATGGGATCGCAGCATATCAGAAAGAAAATTGCAAGTCAAGAAGGTAAGGAAATCATGTGAAGAGGATTTCGATTCTATAGATGGAAATCTATTAGGCATTGATAGCGATAGTAATGCTGAGACACTCAACCAAATGAATACAGAAAAACTCTCGCTTGATATAAATGAGAAAGAAGAATGAGATTCGACCGAAGTCTCACAAGTAAATCTGGCAGACATAGTTCAAATAGATAAATGGGTTATTAAACCAAGTGTGCAATTGTGCGCTATTAACACCCTAGACCGACAGATGGAAGAAAGGTTGTCGCAATTAGTCAGAGATTGTTACATTTTTTAGGCCAATTGTCAAGCAGAACCTTCAAGGTTGATATCTCAACTGGTGGAAAAATGTTTCACTTGTACCGAGCATGTGAGAGGACAGGCTTCTGGTACCAAATAAAGACATAGGATAAAGAAATGAAACGATTGATCTCCTTCTTGTTGTAACTGAAAATCCTGGAATGATTGAGATTCCATCATATGTAAATCTGTATAAATATACAATAGAAGGAAAGAACAAAGGCTGGACCTTTTTGGGTCGATTGTAATAGAGAATTTTTCCTCGAGAGTTAATACAAAGGAAATCCGAAGATTCTCGATTCCATCACGACTATGTTATGAGTTTTTTTCCTTGTATTTCATATCTAATTTCATTTCATATATGTATATGATGAATGTTTTGCTATAATTTAGTACAACCTCTACTATAGTAAATAAATTTTAGTTTTCTATATTGTTTACCGTTTTTCCTCTGTACCGGCTATCAGCAGGTATAAGACCAATGAACATTTTATATTTCTATATATATTTTGTGCTTCATCAAGTTATTTCTTTATCTTTTTTCTTCTTCTATTTATAAGTGAGATTCTCCCTTGATAGGAGCCTTACATGATAGACAGCTTAATGTTTTTCTTACACCTCATACACATTTATTAAAATATAACTCAGTTACGGGAAAGGGCCTTTTGTTTGCACCCTGTTTTCACTACTGGAGCTATAACTCTCCTTTATACGATCGAAATCAAGACAACATCTAAAAAGTATTGAGATTTTCTTATTTTTTTGTTCCTCTATGACTGTCCCTGTGACAAGACAACCTAATATCCAACCCGGACTATCAGATCAAACACATGTTTCCTTGAATCTTTTTTATACTATTCTTAAAACAACCACTACCCAGGTAGAACTGGAACGTTCGTGGGCAGCGATTGAAAGGGACATAAACATCCAGGAACAGTTGGAAGCTAGACAACAACCTAGAAATCATCCCTAGCTTCCCTTGTCGAAGGTTGACTTTTCTTCCTTTTCTACCCCTTACTCACTTTCGGATGCCTAGACACTGTACTTCTAAGCCTTAAGTACAGACTCTGGAACAACATATTTTTGGCGTCGTTGTCAGGGACCGAAGTTACAAAATCTTTTTCCCTAGGAAAACGACATTTTTTGTTGAAAGTGCCACCCTTTGATAGTGAACAAAGAGTGCACACATTTTAAAGTCTTTCCAATCTTTCACTTGGCGACTCCACGATTAATAAGCTGGCATCCGGACGAAGGAAAACCAGGAAAAACCTGGATGGTAAACAGACTACACCCGTTACCGATCCTGAGAAGATTTTAAAGGCGAGAGGCTCTCTTAAGCCGACCCCTGCAGTCTATCAACTTAAATACCCACAACTGAAGACCAAGAGTTCTCCTGAACCTTCAACTTCATGCAGCCCTCTTTTCGACTCTAAAGATCTAACATCAAACTGCTCCGAAGTTAGAAGTGAAACCCGACCGATAACCTCTGTAGTACACAAAGGAAAAATTCATGTAGAAAATTCATCTGCTATCGATATATCGTCGACCCTTCAGTTAAATTTCGCTACCTCACCCAGTCTCGAAGAATATTTCACACATCCAGTTTCCACACCCGTTGGTTCTCTTGACTACATCTCTTGCAAGTCTGAAGAGCCAAGCCCTCGCATCCCTTACCATTCATCCTCGGATTTTTTGCCCCGCGAAGAAAGTAAAGATTCACTTTTAATATTCCAAAACCCCCTTTACAACTTTCCACTAATAACGATGTCAGCCTCCGGAGAAGGAGGTGGAGGGGTTGTTGAAGGAGTAGGTGGAGGTTCTCCTGGGGGAGGAGCTGGAGGCCAAGGGCCTGCCCCCCCTCCCAGAGTGTTTTGTAAAGTGGCAGCAAGATACGCTCCTTTGGTGTTGCTCGTTCCTCTGCACGACCTTCCCAAAAATTATATAAAAAAATTGCCAAAAATCACTGGGGAAGGAGATCTGACCGCAACCGACCACATAAATTTCTTTGATCAATTCACAGACATCCTAGGTCTCTAACATGAAGATGTGTATTTGATTCTTTTCATCCAAACCTTCGAAGGTCAGGTCCACACTTGGTTTCGGAGTCTACTTGCAGAATCTATCTTGTCCTATGATGCCTTGGAAGATGCTTTCCTTAGAAAATGGGGCAAAAGAAAGGACCACCTATACTATTTAATCGAGTTTGGGTCTTTAAGAAAAAAGAATTCAGAAATAGTTATGGAGTTTATTCAAAGATTCAACAAGCTGTATAACAAAATCCCAGCCGAGGTTAAACCGTCCCAACCCACATCCAAAGTAACTTTCACGGGGGCTTTCGAACCAGATTTTTCACTTCTTTTACGAGAAAGAAGGGGAGCTACTCTAAACCGAATGCAATATGACGTTGTAGAAATCGAGTCAAATATGATGGCTTCTAGTAAGTTAAAAGCTAAAGTAGAAGCGGGAAATCGAGAAACTAGACACTTTAGAGAACAAGCAGGGTCGTTAGGGTCTAATAGATACACAAATGACAAAGTAGACGATATGGCCAGGGTAGTTAAGTAACTGTCTAATAAGATATCTAGAATGGAGCTAGAACATGCCAAAGCCAATTCTTTCGCCAAAAAGTATTTTAGGAAGAATCCCAATCCCCCAAATCAATAAAGACAGATAAAAAACGAAGATCAGAAAATACAAACTCCCCTAAAGAATGAAAATTTTATAGGAGCGAATGATCTCCAAGATTTAGGAGATTTAGATGATGATGTCACGAACTTGGGTGATGACTGCACACAACCTTATCTGACTAGAGAGGATTATGAAAAATCTCTAAACACTCAATAATCGTCTATTGAGGGTGAAGAAAGAGATTATACTAACCTTTGTAGTTATCAAGAAGAAACCAGTATGATAATGGCCGAGGTCCAACCTAGGTATAACTTGATATCTAAGGGTAAGCCTATTTCAACTACTCAACCTAAGAAAATTCTCTCGAGAGGTCAAACTTATGAGCCTACCCCAGAGGAAACCATGTTACCTAACATCAAAGAGAAAATAGTAAATGCGCAAGAACCCGAAGTGGAAAAGGTTGAGACTAAAACACAGGAAACCGAAGTAGCTAATACCAATACACCTTTAACCAAGATCATGAGTAATAAGGCATTCCAGACATATAAGTTAGAAAAGAAGGATTCGGAAGTCCCAACTAGAGAAACAGACAAGGTGAGCGGAGTTTTCAGTTTCGAAAATGAGATAAATAAAATTAAGATGCCAATCCCTCTGGTAGAGTTAGCGAAAAACCCAGTTTATCAAAAGTAGATTACCAAAGTGATAGGCATTTCAGAGCTAGAAAGCCAATCTGACGTTTTGAACCTGGAAGATGATAAGCCCAACATCACTTGTGGTCCACATTTTGAAGGAGCCAAAGACATTGTTGCTCCCTTTTATATCACCTTAAATGTATACGATCAACTACTACATAATTGCATGCTAGACTCTGGAGCCTCACATAACGTGATGCCTAAAATTATTATGGACAAATTAGGTCTCCAGCAGGGATGATTTTAGGGGATAAATTTCGCTCATGGGCTAATTTTCCATGGTTTTTTCCAAAAACAAATTCACTATTCTAAAAATGATTCGCCCAAATTCTATAGGATAAAATTATTTTACCTTAAAAATTGCCAAAATTTTATACAAACTATATAAAATCCTTAGAAATTTGAATATTTTTATAAAAATATCGCCAAACATTTATAGTTGGCATATGAAGGATCAGTAAGATTCGCCAAGGTTTCTACATTTCAAAATATATTTCCATCCTTAAAATCATCCTTGGTCTCCAGATCACCAAACCTTACGGAGATCTTTACTCATTTGATTCGAGAAAATTTAAGTGTATGGGAATGATAAAGGATTTAGTAGTCACCCTGGCACAGGTCCTAGTTAAGAGCATCTTGATGAATGTGGTCATTGTTGATATTCCCCCCAAGTACGGCTTATTGTTGTCTAGGTCATGAGGAGCCAAGCTGGGGGGTTCTCTTCAACTGGATATGACGTATGCCACGATTCCTGTTTTTGGTGGGAAATTTACTCGGTTGTATAGGGAGACAAGGTCAGCATATACAGTAAGCGACCCTCAAAATCTGAACAATTTCCCTATTTTCATTGTAGATCAAGATTTAGGAAATTGTATCTTATCTTTTGACGACGGTTTAGATGGTTTCACAAAGGAAAAAAATATAGAGCATGAAGAGTCAAGTTACATGAATGAGGATATGTGTAGCACCGGTATCTAGAAAATGTTTTTTGACAGTGCCTTGTCTTGTGAAGGGGTTGGTGCAGGAGTGATTTTTGTGGCACCTGAAGAAAGGTTCATTGTCCCTTTTTCCTACAGACTACAATGGGATATAGATTATACTAACAATGTATTTGAATACGAAGCCTTGGTATTAGGATTAGAGGCTGCCAGGAGGCTGAAAATAAAAAACCTAGAGGTATACGGAGATGCGGAATTGGTAGTCAAACAAATAAATCGGCAATACCAAGCCAAGCATCCCAGATTAAGATCATACAGAAATTGTGCCTAGTATCTGATGGAAAACTTTTTCTCATCTGTAAATGTCCACTTCATCCCACACACAGAAAACTTACAGGCTGATGCATTAGCTAAAGCAGCTTCAACTTTCACTCCTCCTACAACCTTTAAATTGAAGTATCACATAGAGATAAGACACATACCATCTATACCAGATAATATCCAGCACTGGCAGGTTTTTGAGGATGATGAACAAATTAAGAAGTTTCTTGAAGCATTAGGTGAATTTTTCGAAACTTACGCAGATCAAGAAAATCAAAATGACCATATATGGATCATGCAAGAAGGGGGGGAGGACCCTCAAGCTTTCCTAGACAAAATCGCAAATCATCACATGTTGGTCTTAAAAAATAACTAGATTCCGAAAGCACTGATTCCTCTGGAAAGACTGTTTGATCAAAACGACATACCTGTAAAATCCACCTTACAACCCCAACCAGAAGAGGTTGAGGACTATGACATAGGAACCAAAGAAGAGTCCAGAATGGTTAAAATATCTAAACTCCTTCCCCCTGAAATAAAAGGCAAGTATAAGGACCTACTCAGACAATTTAAAGACGTTTTCGCCTGGTCTTACGATGAGTTAAGAACCTACGACACTACCATGATCGACCACAAGATACCTCTAAAGCCTGGGGTCAAACCCTTTAGACAAAATCTTAGGCAAATCAACCCCATTTTATTGCATGTGGTCGAGAGAGAAGTGAAGAAAATTTTAGAGGTGAAAATTATAGTACCTCTGAGATATTACGACTGGGTGGAAAACCTGGTCCCGGTCAAAAAAAAGAATGGGGAAATTAGACTGTGCGTGGATTTCAAAAATCTAAATAAGTCCTCTCTTAAAGACAACTATCCGCTACCTAAAATGGATCACGTGCTAGAAAGGGTAGTTGGGGCGAACAGAATGTCTATGATTGACGGTTTCTCTGGATATAATCAAATTGCCATGAATGAACAAGATAAAGAAAAAACAGCTTTTACTACCCCTTGGGGTACGTTCATGTATGATAAAATGCCTTTCGGTTTCATGACTGCAGGAGCCACGTTCCAACGCGCTATGGACATCTCTTTCATCGGAGAGAGGGATAAGTTTGTAGTCATCTATCTGGATGATTTAACAGTTTTCTCCAAATCCGACAAAGAGCATTTGGTACATCTTAAACAAACATTTGAAAAATGTCGCAGGTTTGGTCTGTCCTTAAATCCCAAGAAATCACACTTCGCCATGCAAGAAGGTAAAATTTTGGGTCATATTGTATCTAAGGATGGAATTAAGATTGATCCTGAGAGGGTTGAAGCGATAGACACTATAAACATTCCTAGAAATGTAAAAGAAATTCAATATTTCTTAGGAAAAATAATTTTTTTACGAAGATTTATCCCAAATTTCGCTGAAATTGTAAAATTGATCACAGATATGCTGAAAAAGAACGGTGAAGTAAAGTGGAAAACAGAGGTCAAAGCGTCATTCGCACACATTAAGAAAGTCATAGCCGAGGCACCTGTATTGGCAAGTCCCGATTATCTAAAAGAATTTTTTATTTTCTCGTTTGGCCCCGAACACACGATTGTTGCGGTGCTCCTCCAAAAAAACGAAGAGGGTTTCGAACAGCCGATCGCCTTTTTTAGCAAGAGCCTCAGAGACGCAAAACTTAAATATGATATAATAGAAAAACAATCGTATGCCATGGTAAAAGCACTGAAGGCATTTAGAGCATATGTATTACACTCCAAGATAATCGCGTACGTACCTACGAGTTCTGTGAAAGATATTTTCATACAACCAGACTACGATGGGAAAAGAGGACGATGGCTTGCCAAGATTCAAGAATTTGACCTGGAAATCAAACCTACTAAACTGCTAAAGGGACAAGGCCTGGCCAAGCTTTTGGCTGAATCAAATCTCAAAGCTCTGGATATAAACTGCCTGCAGGAATGTGAGGGAGACATGAACATAAACGAGCTTGATGAACGAACAAATGCAATTAAGATTGAGGAGAAGTTCATATCATCAGAATGGTACAGAAACATAGTATCCTACCTGCTGACTCTAAAATGCCCGAGTGAACTATCGCCATCAAATGCCAGGACTTTAAAGCTTCATGCGGTTAAGTATTGTATTGTTGAAAATCAACTATATTGGAAAGACCCACTCGGTTTCTTGTTAATTTGTTTAGTCGAATCGGAAACAGAAAGGGTTATAAGTGAATTTCACGAAGGAGTGTGTGGAGGACATCGCGCTTGGAGGGCTACATCTTACAAAATTCTGAGGGCTGGGTATTACTGGCCAAAACTTTTCTCAGAAGTTAACGCCAAGGTCCGAGCCTATAACCCTTGTCAGCTATTTGCAAGCAAGCATAAACTCTCGACGCTACCTTTAGTTTCGGTCAAAATTGAAGCCCCTTTCCAACAATGGGGGATAGATTTTATAGGAGAGATTAATCCACATTCTAGCGCCCAACATAAGTGGATCTTAACTTCCACAGACTACTTTACTAAATGGGTGGAAGCTATTCCAACCAAAAGGGCAACTGACTCGGTGGTAATAGATTTCTTAGAAGACAATATTTTGTCAAGATTTGGCTGCCCCCGAAAGATAGTCACAGATAATGCCCAAGCCTTCAAATCTATGGCTATGATCAGCTTCTGCCAGAAGTATAATATTGTTCTTGTCCATTCCACAGTGTATTATCCCCAAGGAAATGGACTGGCCAAGTCATCTAACAAGAGCCTGATCAATATAATTAAGAAAGTGTTGGATGAAAACAAAAGGTCTTGGCATGTGCATTTAAAGTACGCCTTGTGGGAGAATCACATAGGAACTAAAAATTCTATTGGCATTTCCCCTTTCCAGATGGTATATGGGACAGATGTGGTGTTACCTATGAATTTAGTGCTCCCCGTGATGAAATTGTGGCAAGATCAGAAAGAAGAACCTAATCATGTCACCAGGAGGATAAACCAGCTAATCGAGGTTCAACAGCATAGGGTCGAAGTAGATGAAAGGTTGCAGAAGTATCAAGACGACATGAAGGAATTATTCGACCGTAGGGCAAAGGACAAAGATTTTGTCCCAGGTGATTTAGTTTTAAGATGGGATGCAAGGAGGGAAGAAACAGCCAAACATGGTAAATTCGATCACCTCTGGTATTGGCCATTCAGAGTCTCAGCTCTCGAAGGAAAAAATTATTTCCTACTAGAAAATATGGGCAATGAAATCCTCAACGCCCTGTCAATGGGCGTTACCTGAAGCATTATATGACATAAGCAGTCGCCAAAAAATTAAAAAATTAAAAATAAAAAAAAATTAGATTTGTATATTCATATATAGAAATTTTTTACATATGTACATATATTTCATTTCGCATTGCTATTTTGATTTTCTTTTCTTTTTGCAAATTTTCGACACCTTTCAAAAAAGTCTTGATAACCTTCATATTTTCCTTTTACAGGATTCCATCTGCAAACAAAACGAGCAGGAGAAGGAACCAGAAAGTCGTGTATCGGAAAATAAATTGGCTTAAACAGGTGATAAAAAATATTTTTGATAGTTTGGAAAGAAAATGAAATGGTAAGATAAAGGTGAGAATTCCTAAAAGACTTGTTTTGAAGGGTTCTCAAAGGAAACCAAGATAACCCCTTAAGAACACGCCAGTATCATCTGAAATAATAAATAAAGGAACATTTCTGTGGTTAAGAATTTACAAAAAAATAAGACGAAATGAATAAGTCACCCAAAGTAAAGCACCACGAAAGAGATTTTCAAGAGTCAGTTTTGATTTTTGACCCCTATTTTTCAGTTCGTAGATCTCTATCTGTCACCCTTTTCTGCTTTCGGGTTTTGAAAATCCAGCATCTTTCCAGTTTAGCATACGTAGGGAGAAGAGATTATGTTTTAACCTCAAGAGCTTCAAATCATATTGTGAAAAGTAAGCTAGTCTTCACAACTCCTCAGTCCCTTACTAAACAAAGTGACACTTAAGTGATCCTAACTTTTCTAGGTTTTTCAACAGTTTCGGAAGGTTGAGACTTTCTCAAATAGGAAACTCCAAAAAAATAATTTTTCCCTTTCTCCCTACGAACAAAGGTGTTGTGAAAGTTAAGGAAAGGTTGGTACCGAGTAATCAAAGTAAGTTGACAAGCCTATAATGAAAAATATTACACAGATATCAGCCCTCATATAAATTGATTGCCCCCATCTTCGCGCTCTAAAAAAGCAAATTATAAGACAGGTGGTGAAAGGAAATTCAGAAATGATTGCCCCCCTCTAGTCCAAAAGACGATGAAAGGAAATTCAGAAATGATTTCCCTCGTCTCATCATTTAAATGCATAAATATATTCCGAAGAGGTGAAAGGAAATTCAGTAAAAAGGGCCAGATAACTTCACCAGGGTACTGAACAGGCTCGCTGGTAGTGAAGCAATATCTGAGATATCTGGAAGGTTGTTATACATGAATATCACTCTACTCTGGTAACCAATTCTTTTTAAAACCTGATCTACATCCCAAGTTCAGATAGGGATCCTTGATTAAAAACATATAATTTTCTTCTTTTGATGCAAGCCGATAGCCACAAGATCTGTTGGGTCTCCTAGAACCGTTTTGATTGTCTTAATGAAAACCTAAACTCAGTAACAGGAAGGAGAAATTCGTGAAGGGGACTACAGCTGAGTTTAAAAAGTATCTAAGTTTTGAAAATCTTTTCAAAGGTAAAAAACGAAGTCCTTTTCCCCTTTGGTATCCTGTTCTAGGGAACATTTTCGCTGGATTAAATCCATTGACTCCATTTACCCAATATAGGCACGTGGTCTACTGTTCTTCCCGTCTTGCAGGAAAACGGGATCCCTAGTTGGAGCCGGTTTTCATATTTTCCTTTATTTTTTCTCAAAATCTCAGAAGTCTCATCACGCAAACAACGACGGTTATCATACTCTTAAGGTAATATTTATGTTTTTATCATCTAAACGAGTCTCTCCTTTTACCTTGGGATGTCGCATGTCGGGATTTATAGATCACATAGTTTACAAGTCCCGAGGGGCGAAACAGTGAACTAATTTTAAAAAAAATGTTTACCCAGATCATTACCGAGAGTAACAATACTCTAAACCGTAGTTAAGCATCATCGAGATTTCGTGTCTCGGTGTTTGCTAGCTCCAAAAGTTTTACTGTCGTAACCCTAATAGCCGAAATCGCAAAATTCTTGTTTTAGTAACCCGGGTTAATGTTAAAGGTAAAAATTTTAGCCGCGGTTAAGCTCAGTCGGGAATTCAAAACTCGACATGTTTTCCCTCAAAAGCTACACCTTCAAAGCCCCGAACCGCGAAGTCGCGATAAAAATAGAAACGTAATTAATTAAACACTTAATCTGGTTTTATCCTCCAATTTAATTAAATCATATCATCGCGATCTCGCAATTTCGCAACTCGGCATACGAGCCTCCTGGAGGCTATACCTTCAAAGCTTCAAGTCGCGATATAAATAACAACGTAATTAATTAAACACCTAATCATGGTTACGTTTTTTATTAACCAAAGCTAAATATCGAAATCTCGGGTCTTAGAGGTTCAAAGGGTTAAAGCGAAAGCTCTCGATGAGGCGAGTGCCGAAAGATTAATTAACTTTTTAAAAAGGCCTGATTAATTAAGCTAAGCCATCATTTTCATTGTTTAATACAAAAATTAATATGCACAGTCTCCGAGGCAATTTTAAACTTTCTTTGCGCCAACTTGCATTATGAACTGTCAAACTTTATGACATTAATTAGAAATGAGGCGAATTGACAAGCAAGGGTTTGGTTTTTATTGCTAAATTTATTTTTAAGAACGATTTGACCGTTCTGTCCCTAAGGACGACCTAGTTTTAAATAGTCGAAGACATGGATTTTTTTATTTGTTGTCTCAAATTTCATTTCTATTCTACGCAGAGCCAACCTTTCTAGAGCAAACTAATTTCTGTATGTATATGTATTGTTATCACACGAGAGCTAAAGTATAATCCCTCGCCATGGCCCCACGAAAAGCGTCTAAACCCACTATTGAGGTTTCAGGACAAGGTTCAGACAACGTTTCTGATACTTCAACTCGAAGTGTTGACTCTGTCAGGACCTGGTCATATATTTCTGAGGTTCTACAGTCTGAATTGGTAGATGTTTTGGATGATTCCAGTGAAAATGAAAAAGACGACCTGATCACCAAGTATAAAATCGTCATCCAGGCTCAAATGCATAAAATAGCGGCTAGGCCACGTCTGCTCCCTTACTACGATATGATCTGGTGGGCATTATACCATGTAGATATACCAACCAGAACCATCGTCAACAAGCAGAGGGTCACCATTGGGACTTTCAGACCTTAACAATTGCAAGCTATGTACAAGTTTCCAGCTGTGTCGGACTTTGTTTACAATCATGAATTCCTGGAGAATTTCAAACAGAAGGAATGTGTGCAATACGACAAGACTATGTCTGGTTTAATCAAAGATTGGGTTTCACACCCTGTGAATTTCAGGGCGGACAGTAATGGTATATATTCAATAGCTTCTCTGGAACCACAATTCAAATATATTGCTATGATGACCTGCAGATTATATGGGAGAGAGGACACCACACATTTTTTCCTTCAGTGGGTGCCTCTAATTCATTCGGTCGCCGAAGGTTGTTCCTTCAACTGGGCCAAACTACTATCTGATAGTTTGACCAGTCAAGTTATAGAGTATCGAGCGCAGAAGGAGAGCGCAAAGATCGCATCATTCTTTATGTCCACGTATATCATGGACGTTGTGTGTTTTCTTATGCCTTTTCCCTTAATGAGTTGGAGATGGACTCCATTGGAAGATGAGCCCATCCACATCTACCATTCAAAGCTGTGGGAAGGCAAAGCTTCAGATTTTGTGTATGAAATCTTCAACTGGGTAATGGTACCGTTGCATGTCACTATTTTTGGCCACCCACCACCTAGGATCTCAGACAATATCACTGTAAATCTTAGCAGTATAGCCGATTGGTATGTGGAGGAAGAATTTTCATATCTCAGGGTTTTCGACGCTTCTATTCCTCCAAATGCCTTACCACTATTCATACCCAATAGGTTGGCTTGTCATGAGACTTCCAGGCAAACCGTAATCGATGGCGTAAGCAAGGAACTCAAGGGATATTCTAAAGAGGTATGGCCACCTTTTCCTATTCATCTACATTCATATTCTTTTTTAGATTTCGGGCATGCTAAAGGTGAGGCAACAGCCCTGGAAGACCTTAAATTGGTTCATGTTGAATTCAAGAAGCACGATCCACATAGGGTCATAAGTAACCACTTAGCCAATTGTGGGCTTAAAAGGTTTGAGCATGAAAATTCTCCCTCGGATGACATCTTCTGAGGTACGACATCTTATGCCGAGGTTTTGGCTCGGATACAAGCCCTAGCTCCTGAAGAAAGGGCTGACGTTTTAAAATTCCAAGAACATTGGCGGAGTTGTCTTCCCCTAGTATTGCCGGGTGAAAATCCAATAACAGTAGAGGTGCAGCAAAAAGAAACCGAATGCTCAAAAGATTCAGCACCCAGAAAAGGAGAACACTAGGACGGGGAGGAGCAAACTAAGAGTCTGAAACCGGAAATAAAAACTCCCGATCCACCGAAAAAGAATACTCCAGTTACCACTCCAGGCCAATCAGCTAAGAAAATCGGAGATCCCATCACCTCCATTACTCCCTTACAGTCAACTCAAGGGAACATAGACGCAGGGTGGATTTTCAATGAATAATTGAGACCTATAAGGATGGAAGAGCTCCCTCCAAATGAGTTCTTTTTTGATAAAAAGAGAAAAGTTGTGGTAAAAAGAGAATTCTATCAAGAAGCAGGATCAACGGCCAAGAAATTTAAGGTGTTGACCGACGGAAAAGACAAGAAGAAAGAAGAATTCACGACAGAAATAGCTGGGACATTAGGGATGTTTGCTACGGCAAACCAATTTTCAGTTGGGGTTTTGAAAAATCAGCTGAAGCGAAAAACTCGCCTCATCAAAAACTTGGAAGCCAAACTAGCCATAGCAGAAGAGACTGCCAAGGACCAGGCAAGCACAGGAATAGAACAAGCAAGAGTGGCCAACAAAAAGGAGATTGAGTTGCTCAAAGCTAAGCTCAAACAAGCAGAGCTGGTAGCTCAGACCAGTCATATACAGGTAGGCCAGCAAAGAGACTTGATTGAGCAGCTACAGGTTAGATTAGAGTTCGTCGAAAGCCAAGTTATAAATATCAGGATATTCCAGTCCCAGGCTTGGGAGATTCGGAGCAGAGTTTCTGCAGCCCAGTGAAGTTTACTTGCCAAGGTAGAGAGGATTCGGGACAATTGTCTGCTTATCGATCAAGTATTAGAAAACTTATCTGTCAGAGAGAGAGAAGCTGAAGCAGCTCGAGTCGCATTTCAAGAGGCTGTAATAGCTACAACAAACAGGGAATCGGAAAAAAGTTCTAAGTTTTCCATTTCGGAACAGATCCGAGGTAATATTTTGTTAAAAGAATGGGAACGCATCATATCAGAAGACAAATTGCAAGCCAAGAAGGTAAGAAAATCTTGTGAAGAGGCTTTCGATTATATAGATGGAAATTTGTTAGGCATTGACAGCGAGAGTAATGCTGAGACGCTGAGCCAAATGAATACAGGGAAACTTTCGCTTGATATAAATGAGAAAGAAGAAAGAGATCCGGCCGAAGTCTCACAAGTAACTCTAGCAGACATAGTTCAAATAGATAAATGCGTTATTAAACCAAGTGTGCAATTGTGCACTATTGACACCTTAGATCGACAGATGGAAGAAAGGTTGCCCCAATTAGTCAGATATTGTTACATTTTTTAGGCCAATTGTCAAGCGGAACCTTCAAGGTTGATATCTCAACTGGTGGAAAAATGTGTCACTTGTACCGAGCATGCGAGAGGACAGGCTTCTGGTACCAAATAAAGACATAGGATAAAGAAATGAAACGATTGATCTCCTTCTTGTTGTAACTGAAAATCCTGGAACGATTGAGATTCGGAGATATCGGCCAAATCTCTCTCATCCTTTTCCTTCAGATCGAGTGACATCTGTTCCACATTTATTTGCATCAATGCTTCTGCATCGCCTCGGCTGTCAATATCTAACATCTTTCCATCTATGGAGTTAAAATATTCTTCTAAAGAGTGGGTTACATTTTGGACTTGTTCCTTTCCTAGGGAAATGTTATGCTCCCAATCTTTCAATAGAATATTGCCTCTGGTTTGTTCGGGGATGTCAAGCCCATGGGCACCTGTCGAAACCCTGTTATTTGTGGCGATTACCATGTCCTAGAAAGTGACCCAAGCCACTTCGGCCTCCCTTTCCCTGGAAGTCAGGTTCTTGGACACCTGGTCCACCAACAGACAGTTCTCCCGGATCTCTCCTATCCTGGAAAGCAAATTTTGTTGTGCCGAAAAGATTTTTCTCTGAATCTCGCTGGCTCGGGATTTAAATATGCTGATGTCTATTTCTCTGCTCTCGGTGATTTCTGCTCGAACTTGCAATCGTTCAATCAGATTTCTCTGTTGGCTCACCTGCCCTCTACCATCTCGGACCACCAACTATGCTTGCTCAAGCTTGGTCTTGAGCATTTCTATTTCATTTTTGTCGGCCACTCTGGCCTGTTCCATCTCCATGCTGGCTTGACCTTTAGCATTCTCTGCGGATGTAGCCAATCTAGCCTCAAGGGTCCTGATTAGACAATTTTTCCTTTTTAGTTGGTTATTCAATTGCCCAACTGAGAATTTATTTGCTGAAGCATATGCCCCCAGCGTTCCCTCGATTTCAGTGGCGAGTTGGTCACTTTTCTTATTTTTTCCATCGGTCATGATTTTATATTTTTTCGCAGTGGATTTTCCTTCTTGATAGAACTCTCTTTTCACTACCGCCTTCCTCTTTTTATCAAAAAAGAACTCATTTGGAGAGAGTTCCTCTAATCTTATGGGCCTCAGTTCTTCATTAAATATCCACCCCTCGCCGACATTTCCCTGTGCTGACTGTAAGGGTGTGACCGAGGTGATAGGATCTCCTATTTGTTTTGTCAAATCTCTTGGAGTATCGCCGGGATTCTTCTCCTTTGGCGTACCTAGAGCCTCTGTTTCAGTCTCCGGCTTTTGTTGACCTGGTGGGCTTGGAGTTTTTATTTCATCCTCCGAACTTTGTTCCTTTGACGGGTCGGGAGTCTTCTCTTCTGCTTCGGGATTCTTCATTTGTTCACCTTCCTGATGTTTTCCGAGGTTAGAAATTGCGTCCTCAGAACCTTCAACATCCTTCTGTTTCACCTCGGAAACACCCAAACCTCCCAACACAGCGGGGAGACATCTTCGTCTGTGTTCCTGAAATTTTAATACTGATGATGTGTCCTCGGGTGCTAATGATTGGATCCGGGCTAGCACTTCTTCATAAGATCTCGCCTCTCGAAAAATGTCGTCCGAGGGTGAATTTTCATGCTCAAATATCTTGAGCCCGCAATGAGCTAAATGGTTGCTCACAACTCTCTGTGGATCATGTTTCGTAATTTCGATGGTGACCAAACTTAGGTCCTCCAGGGCAGCAGCCTTGGATTTGGCATGCCCGAAATCTAATAAAGAATAGGAATCAGCCGAATGGGAAAAGAAGGCCATACCTTCTTTGAGTAACCCTTGAGTTCTTTTCTCACTCCTCCAGTTACCGTTTGTCAGGCGACCTCTCAACAAGCCAGCTTGTCAGGGATGAATAAGGGCAGTGCATGCAGGGGAACAGAAGCCCCGAAGACTCTGAAATACGAAAACTCTACATCCACATACCAATCCGCTATGCCACTCAAACCTGTTGCAATGTTGTTCGATACGCGAGGTGGTGCGTGCCCAAAAATGGCGATATGCAGTGGTACCATCAC
Source organism: Picea engelmannii (assembly GCA_009831015.1). Lineage (NCBI taxonomy): Eukaryota > Viridiplantae > Streptophyta > Pinopsida > Pinales > Pinaceae > Picea > Picea engelmannii. The sequence goes on from ML802445.1 coordinate 278,893, forward strand.
CCAGTTAAAAATCTCATATGTGAACTTTTCTGCTTTATTCTCCCATAGTTTGTCATGATACTCATGCACGGGTTTTTCTTGGACTGGATTCCAAGCCCAACTCATCAGAGGGAATGGTGTCATGGAACATACCGCATCCATGATATATGCTGACATGAAAAATGAGGATAGTTTCCCACTCGCCTTCTTCTCCCGATACTCTGTGACCCTGTTGGCCAAACTGTCTAAGAGTATCTTTGCCCAGTTAAACGAGCAACCTTCTGCGACCCTAAACATGAGAGGCACCCACACAATGTAGAAATGCGTTGTGTCTTCTCTCCCAAATAGCCGGCATGTCATCATGGCCACATATTTATACTGTGGCTCCAAAGAAGCGATAGAATATACGCCCTGGTCATTTGCTCTGAATTTTGTGGCGCGCGAAACCCAATCTTTAATCAAACCGGGCATGGTTTTGTCGTACTGGGTGCACTCTTTCTCTTTGAATTCCTCCAGGAACTCGGCACCATATGTGTATTCAGACGTCAAAGGTAGCTTGTACATGGTTTGTATATGCTCGGGCCTAAAAGTCCCGACAGTAACTCGATGGTTGTTCATGATCGTCCTGGTAGGTAAATCTACGTGGTCCAACGCCCACCGAATCATGTTGTAATACGGAAGAAACCGTGGCCTGGTTGCTACTCTGTGCAACCCTGATTGGACGATAATCTTGTACTTGGTGTGTAGATTATCCCTTTCGATGTCGTCGAAGTCATCTGAGTAATCTACCAATTCTGCTTGCAGAAAATTTGACACAAATGATCAGTCAGGGATTGATTCGACACTTCGGGGTGAAGTATCGGCGACATTGTCTGAGCCCTGTCCTGCGACTTCGACATTCGCCTTTGCTGCTTTCCGCGGAGCCATGGCCGCAGTTTACGTTTTCTCTCTCCTTTTATAGAACTGTGTATACATGCAGAAAGTAGTTAACTCGGAGACGATGAGCTCCGCATGCTATGAAAAATGCAAAATGAAACGTAGCTCTCGCAATATATTTGAAAAACGGTACCTTTCAGAACAAGCCTGTCAATTCGAAATTAGAAATAAACTTATGCCATAGAAATCCGATCTTACACATAGATTTACTTTATCTTCTCATTAATGTCATAAATTTTGGCGGTTTGACAGTCAGTCAGAGTATGGAGAGAAAATAGCTACCTCGGGAAACGTGCAAGCCTCGATGCGCGGGACATATCTTGCTTTATTTTAAATTATCAAAACTTAGCAACGTACTTTCTCGTCGTTCGCTGCATCATGGATTTTTTTTTAACCTTTTGATTTTTCAACTCGCGAGACTGTGAGGACCGATTTTGGCTTAATTAACAATAATTGCGATTTGGAGCATTATTAATTTTATAATCAATTTATTTCTCCATATCGCGACTCGAAACTTCGAAGACAAATTTCTGGGAGATTAGTAGGCCGAGTCGCGAAACTGCAAGATGGCGATAATTAAGATTCAATTAAAGGGAGGAAAATCTTAGATTAGGCGATTAATTAATCAAGTTATAATTATGTCACGACTTCGTGAGTCGGGGTTTTAGACGACGTAACTTTCTAAAAGATAGTGCCGAGTGGCGAAGCGCCGAGAATAGATTTTAACCATGGTTAGTCTTTTACCAGGGTTAGCCCGTAAGAACCTCGTGTTCTCGGCTCTCGTAGCTGAAACAATAAAAATTTGAAATTGGTGAACATCGAGGCGCAAAATCCCGACGACGTCTAATCACTGAGTTAAAAGATTTTACCCTGGTTATTGTCTTGAACGGAAATTTAAAACGACTTCGCCGTTTCGTGACTCAGGACATGTGAATTCATGGGTTATAGTATCCGACCTGCAAGATCCCAAAGTAAAACAAAAAGAGAGACATTCTTACAAAAGTAGATTTGTTTAGAAAGTGGAAAAGCATCACTGCTTACGTGACAAGGTTGCAGAATTTCAAGATCTCAGAAAGAAAGAGAAAATCAACTTTAGACTTCAAGTACCAAAAATTGAAAATTGTGCAGGGTAAAAATAAAACAAGGGCGGCTCCAACATTATGAACACTTTACATTAGTCTCATTTGGTAGATTTTAATTGTAGCACATGATCACTATGGCATTATGCATTTCTTGTAGTAATTTCTGATATTCTTGTATAGTTTCCTGTAGAAAATTGTGCATGCCTGTAGAATTTCCTATAGCCACACATTGTTCCTGCAACATTGTTTCCATCTTTTCTTCACTTCAGTTGTAATATTTTGTAGGCATAAAAAGGAGTATATTGGGCCATGAGTCACTTCATTTTCACTTCATAAGGGATTAACTTTATTTCCTAGTCTTGAGTTCAACTTATGCAATAGAATACATGATAAGTAGGGTTTTTTTTTCTTTCCTTCAATTCATGTAGATAATTGTTCTTGAATTTTTAACATAATTGTCTCTTGATTTTGACCTAGGAACTCATACCATCTTACCTGGATTTTCACCTTTGCAGCCTAATTCTTGCATACTTGTACCCCATCCTTCCATTGATAGGATAAGTGGGGACTGATCACTAAGTTGGTTGGTCCTCTGAATTTTTATTTGTATTAATTTGCAACTCTCCTTCCACTTGAATGTTAGGTTTTGATTGTTAAGTAGTTGTTACATTTCGCTCTCCCTTACTGAAGAATTTAAAGTGGTCCTTGAATGAGATATTATCTTCCTATAGATAGATGCATGTGTGGGGTCTGCGTACATAGTGCATGGTACCCCTCAAGTTTGTATGAACACTGGGTTGACATTTAAAGTACTGAGCCAAGGAGTACAGAATTGTTGTTGCTATTACAGGGCTTGTTAAGACCCTTGATACATCATAGGAACCATGGTTTAAGTTTGAACGATGATTTGGTAAAACCGATTTAATTTGTGCTCATCAATTTGAAAATCAACTCATTTCCTTTGATCCAGTGGAATTCTCCTAATTCTTTCATACTTGTACCCCATCCTTCCATTGATAGGATAAGCGGGGATTGATCATTAAGTTCGTTGGTGATCTGAAAATGATAAAGACTTGTATTCTTGAAAATATTTGCAAGTTTTAATTCAAGTGTTCTTATGCAAATGGATCAATTTTGCAAACACAACTTTTATAGAAATTACACATTTAAGATGCATATAAACAGCAGCAAATAACAGTGAACAGAAAACACATAACACAGCAAATGATAAAGGAGTTCACCCCTCTCTTGGGATACATCTCCTGGTCCAGCTTCCAATGGATCTTTTGTATTATTTTCTCAAAGTGATAAAATATGTTCTTTACAATGCTCAAAATTCCAAATATATGGCTCCAATGGCTTCAGAACGTCCAAAAACCCCTAGCTGGGCTTTTTCGGCACCTCGTTTGGCCAAAAATTGAAGAAGATAGGCTTCCTGGAAGTTCCCCTTCAAACTTGTTGTCTCTGGATCGCCAAAATGCACCTCTGCCTCCTCAACCTAGCCCTAACGCGCATATTTGTGTGAAAATCTAGCACCGAGCGCATTCGCAAAATGGTGCGAACTGTAGGATGGTTAGGGCGCACCTAGCCCCTAACCGCCAAGTCGTGGGCACATGGGCCACCATATGACCGCGTGCATATATATAAAGGGCTACGTTTTAAAACCAAATGGTAACGGTCGGAAGCACGCACGTCGGTGGTTCTATAGCACATACACATATGACTGGAGGTCGGGGCTAAGCCCCAGCCCGGATCGCGCCCCCAATGCAAATCAATTCAAATTCAAATAAATTTATAAAGGTATAGTGGTAAGAACCACATGGGTGGTGCCTAGGTTGGGCAACCCTTCCCAAAGCTTTACCCCTGCATGGAGGTCATGAGGTCGAATCCTACCAACAACATAAATTTTAAACCAACGCTAGGGTGACACATGGCAGCCATTGATTGGGCCATGTGTCAGCATTCCATTCGCCACCAATGCCACGTGTCATACGCCAACTCGTCCACACGACTGCCAACCAACACCTGCCACGTGTCGTATGGCCCTACCACGTGTCGTACAGCTCTGCCACGTGTCATATGATCCTGCCACATCAACATCCGTACGGACTGTACCGATTGTACAGTGAGCACATTTTTTTTGCATGTTTGTCGATTTGAACAGAACGTGATATCTCTCTCATCCGACATCCCCTTGAACCCAAACGAGTTGCGTTGGGTTCGTGACAACGATGCCTATGCACCCATTCGATTTGAATCGATTATGAGCACTTTGAATTTTGAGCAAAATTTGATCCCCTAGATCAGTTGGTCCTCTGAATTTTTATTTGTATTAATTTGCAGCTCTCCTTGCACTTGAATGTTAGATTTTGATTGTTAAGTAGTTGTTACTTTTCGCTCTCCCTTACTGAAGAATTTAAAGTGATCCTTGAATGAGATATTATCTTCCTATAGATAGATGCATGTGTGGGGTCTGCATACATAGTGCATGGTACCCCTCAAGTTTGTATGAACATTGGGTTGACATTTAAAGTACTGATCCAAGGAGTACAGAATTGTTGTTGCTATTACAAGGCTTGTCAAGACCCTTGATACATCATAGGAACCATGGTTTAAGTTTGAACGATGATTTGGTAAAACCGATTTAATTTGTGCTCATCAATTTGAAAATCAACTCGTTTCCTTCGATCCAGTGGAATTCTCCAAAATTCAAGACTATGTTTCTAAATATAGGCTCTTGCAACTTCAACTTGGTGATTGTGAAATCATTGATCTGATTGATCAATCAATCATGGCTATTATTTCAAGCTCAAATATTCTTTTGTTATTTTCCCTCTACATATTATTCCAGTAGAGATGCAATAGGTGCAAATTATATTATTCCTTCTTTTGATCTTTTTGTGAACAATTAACACATAAGAAACACAAGTTCTTGCTCATGGGTGCACTTGATACAGGTTCCAAACAAAAAGATTTACTAGTTCACAACAACAAGGGAACCAAACCCCCCAAGGAGTAGTCCAAAGGACCCAAATTGACCCAATACCACCAAGTCACCTACAGTGACTCATCCCCCTCCACAATCCCACAAGGGAGCCAAATTACAGGAGAAGAAACCACCAAGGACTTATTTTTTTTTTGGAAAATATAGGCACCTTGTTACACATTGTTAGAAGTAGATGCAAGTATTAGAAGCGGCTATCAAGGAGTTCAATGTTCAATTAGATTCTTCCTCCTCCTCTTCTTATAAACCTCATGTTCATTCTATAATGCATGTGCCCTTAACAATTAGTGAATTTTAAACTCAAGGGCCTCTCATTATATGACCAATAATAGGAAATTTCTTTCTAGGATTAAAGATTGTACAACCCAACAAATTTTTGTTAGTGCTAATACAAACGAATTTAGATATTATAGGATAACCAACAATAGATCTCACTCATGACCAAATTAACAATATGTTCTATGTTCCTTCTATCTCAACCAATTTGCTTCAATTTTTCGAATTACTCATACATGTGAAAGAAAAAAATTTGAAATTTTGCCTCGCAATGTTGTAAACAAGTATCTAAAGGATCCAACATAGTAATAAACATAGTTTCCAACTTGACGAGAACATTGACCCAAAAATGAGAACTCTATCCCTTAAACCCCATTTTCTTGGGTTAAAAACATCAAAATCAACCCCAAACCAATAATTGGTTCTCTAGAATCACCATTTTCGAGATTAAAATTTCAAATTGTTTGAAACCATGACCTTAACAACCAATATCGTCGCAACAAAAAGTTTAAAATCAACCCCCAAATCAAAAATTGGTGCTCCTAGAATCACCTCCCTTTTTAGGGTTAAAAGCACAACTTGTTTGAAACCATGACATTAGCAACTAGTACCGTTGCATTGAAAACCTTTAAATCAATCCCTGAATCAAAAAGTGGTGCTCCCAAAATCAACCCTTGTCTTTATGTGGTTAACATTAAATTTGTTTTGAAACTATGGCCGTAACAATCGATAATGTTGCAACCAAAACTTCAAAATCAACACCTAAATTGAAAGGGGATGCTACGTTAATCACTCCCTTTTTCAAGGTTAAAAATTAAAATTATGCCTTATTTGAAAATGTGACCTTAAAAACAGGTATTAGTGGAGACAAAACCTTAAAATCAACCCCTAAATTTAAAGGGGGTGCTACTTGTAACACCTCTTTTTTTCAAGATTAAAATTATAACTTGTTTAAAATCATGGCATTAACAATTAGTATCATTGTAACCCAAATCCTAAAATCAACCCCCAAATCAAAAATATTTATTATCATTGGCACCCCTTTTTTCGAACTTAAAATTACAAAAAAAATAAATCATAGCCTAAAAACCTAATACTGTAATCAAACAAATTATAAAAAAAAAAAATTAAAGGGAAAATTAAATTTAAATAAAGGGGGGAAATAAAAAATAAAAAGGAAAAATCCCAAACCTAGAGGGGGAAACATGATTTATAAAAATAAACATTTTAATTAAAAACTAAATAAACAAAGAATAAAACAAAACAAAAATAGACCATCATTTAAAAATAATTAAAACAGAGAAAAATTTAAAAAGAAAGAAAAAAGATTGGGTTAGTTATTGCCTCGTCTTCCTTTAAAAAAACAAAACATCAATTTCAAATGTTCTTAACATTTTGGTGTTTTAGGGAGCATGGAAACAAGAACAAAATGTTCTATATCCGGTAGGAGTGGTTCTGGGAGTGTGGGAATGATTTGGGAGCACTTGGCAAGTAGGTTTGGGAATGAACAAGTTTTTTTCACTGAAAACTTGTACAAGCTCCCTCTGTGTCAAGGAGCTCCCTCGTGCTCCTTGTACTTTAGTTATTTGAGCATGTTTACATCATATTAGTGAGAATGATGTGGACAATATGAGTCTTGAGGCAGTGTGTACGTTGTAGCAGTTTGTAGGCTATAGCAGCTTGACTAAGTAGTAATATATATACAACAAGTTTGCAATGCCAAAAAGGTAGCTCTAGCAAAGTGCACTCAGAAAATGAAAATGAAGTGGGTAAACCTTTTCTTGGCTTCGGCCAAGGACTCGCCATGCTTAGTCTTGGCAGTAAATCTTTCTACAAAAATACCAATGTGAGAGTGTAATATCTTATCCAAGCTTCCTCTCTATCTATCCACTCCCCGCGGTTCGACCAATGCCACAAAATGATTGGGAACTGCAACACCTATGGGGTGAGAATGAATTTGGTTCTCCATATGAAAGGAGTATTGCATGACTGATTTATTAGAGGAGGGATGCACAAGAGGAATGGTCTATATAGGTCTATTACTCATGCTATCTTTCATCTCCCAGAACATAGAATTGGAAATGTATCTGCCAACTATAGTAGACAATAGTTCAATTATGTATTGTTGATTTCCTTAAATAGATATAGTCTAGTTGTATAGTTTTGGGATTTCATGTGCACATAATGAACTTAAAATATGTTTTTTCTTAGTCTTTGAATATTCATAGAGAACCCTTACGTGATATGGATAACGTTCACTATAACCGTTGAAGGAATATTAGAAACTGAAACTGTGTGAAATAGAATAAAATATAGTTTTGGCCTTAGGAATCTTATGGGAAGTCTTAAAACCTTGTTAATACTTGTAACACCTTGTTTTCCCCAGCATGTAAATATATGTCTAAATGTTGCCATGATTCATGGATAGTATGTTTAATGTATGGACCATGATGAACAATCAAGATGATAAAATGCATTTTGATGATAATCAAAAATAAATTGTTTATGGGTGGACTACTTACACAGAAATGATGCCATGAGAGGGAAATTGTGAGGAATTTTCCTTGCTAGTTTGATATTCAAGAAAAAACCCATTTTGCCCATTTTTCTAGAGTTTCAATTGATTAAGGAAGTTGGTAGTTGAACTACCATCTTCCTGCAGTTATCAGAAAGAATGGGGGTTGTATCATAATTTCCTTGCCTCATAAGCATGGGAAGAAAAGTACCCATCTAGAGACTTCTAAACTGACCCCAAATTTTGGGGAAAATCAACCCACAAAATTAGAGAGGTTAGAGAGTGGTATCAAACCCACAAAATTGGGAGAAGAGCATTCAAAAAACACCTCTGGTTCATAGCAAACAAATGGAAGTCAAGTTCTATGGTTTCTGAGTGAGAAATAGAAAGTAAGAATCTCTAAATCGAGCTAATAAATGGGGCTGTGAATTTTGGGTGCTAGTTGTGCAAGCTAATTGTTGTGACTCCTTGAGTCAAGTGCAGGCCCCTTTTCTTGGTGAAATTAGAGATATATATTTCTTTTTTTTATTATGAAGAGGAGTGTCCTTCGTATCTTTACCTATATTATTGATTGAGAGTTTTCCCTCATGGCATCATCTTCTAGCTCAGGGGTAACCCACTGCAAGGATAGATAAAAGATAGTTGTTCCTATGGTTGCATGGAAAGAGGTTCTGTAACACCTTGTTTCCCCCAATCTATAAAAATAACTATATTGGCCAAGTATTGTGGAAAACTCATAAATGTGAATGTGTGATGTGAATGGACCTTGTGAAAAAGGTCGATGAATGTGAATGATATTATAATATATATATTGCAAGAATGCTTAGAGAGGGATGTGCTGAAAAAGAGACCATGATGGCTGAAGAAAGGCGGTGGAAGGCACCTGGAATGGTGGCGTTAACTTCCACCGAAACCAATACCGTATTTGGACTTCACTGGCCTGGAGAACCAAAAGCGGCTCGTTGGCCCCGAATTAAATGACTCGCCAGGTTGGTAGGTAAAGGGCTCCTCATGAGTAATGAGGGATGGGGGTAAACCGCCCATCCGTAGAATCCTCATACATGACCACCACGAGGAAGATCGTGCCACACGCAACCTCGCCGAAAGGTGAAAAGGCAGGAAGAGTGTGCGATCAGGGCAGACGCGAGGGAAAGAGGAAGAGGAGAACTATGGAAAAATACAGAGTGAGTGATAGCAGAGAAGAAGGAGAGTAACCTTCGTTCTCGGTCACTGAAAAACAGAGACGCAATCTCGCAGCATCGTGATCTCAGCTCGGGGGTGGCTAGTGGTAAATCCATTGGGAGTCGTTGAGACTACGGTTGGGTAGAAACAAGCACCCCTCTCAGTAGTTGCAATCACACCTGGTGTCATTTCTTATAATTTTTTTATATATTGTATCTTGAACTTTATATGTTGATATGTATGCTCATAGTCAGTGCAATTTATGAATGGTTTGAGCATAAGACTGGTTGTGTGGTGTTTTGACCAGAAATGGTGGTTGCATGCTTATAATGGAAAGACCACGTATGGCTTATGTTTTATGAATTGCTATTTATATGCTTACCGATCTAAGTCAGACTTCAAGTCTGTTCTCAAGAAATCTATATCCTTATTCGTTTCCAAGAATACCCAGAATAGATCTGCATGGCTTATGCTTATAGATAGATTTATATATATGTATACCGATCTAACTTGGACTTCAAGTCTGCTTTCGGGAAATCTATGCCCTTATTCGTCTCCAGGAATACCCGTAGTAAATCTCTCCACGGAGATACCCTCTCTTGGAAAACTTACCAAGAACCTGAAACAAGGATTTGAAGGCGCAAGTCCTAGTAATCCTGTACGAGGAAGAATGGGCCTCTCAAAATCCCAAAATAGTTGCGTAGGGATAAGAATCGATTGACAGATGAGATCCTATCGGAAGATCTGCATCCATTCATGACTATTAGATTGGAAGAAGAAACAAGGGCATCAAATGCCTTAACCCTTTTCCTTTATCTTTGTGAGTAGTAAAGAAATCGGGACCGCAGATCCCCAAGGTCCGTGGGAGTATCTGAACCATTGATTTTTCCACGTCCAAGGAGTAGAGGAAGAGTGCACAGCACAGGACAGATCTGAACCGTCAGATCGTAGTTAGAAAACCCGACAGTCGTTGGAGCTGTCAGAAGATGCATGAGGGTTAAGCCTCGTGAACAAAGGCGAAAGTCCCGAAAGAGGAGTTGATATCGGGGCTTCAGACTTCTGGATTTCGGAAGTCCTGATGACGAGAGATCAGGACACTCCATGGTGGAAGTCCTGAAATATATCTAGACCATCCATCCATGGAGGACACATGGCAGAGATCGAGAGTCCATCGGTATTTCAAATACCGGGGATTCGAATTGACAGAGGATCTGTGTCACTGGGGGTCGCAAGTCGCGAAATCCTGATAAACGAAACCCTGAATCGGTTTAAGTGTGAATAAGTTTGAGAAAGTCGGGATTTGATAGTGACCATTGATCAGCCTAAAAATATCATAATGGTTGATCGTGGGTAAAGGTCGCAACCGTCCATCGGAGGGACACATGGTTTTCGGTCGGCATTTCGACGTTTTGGCACCCTGGAAACCAAAGGGAAAGAACCCTTGTCTTCGCAAGTCGCGAAATCCCAGTACCTGAAACCCCGATGTGCTCTGTGGTAGAAAGGAGGAGTTCTAAAAGGGATCTATATCGTCCATCGGAGGAGACGCGTGGTGAGCGGTCACAGTTCGGGGAAAGCTCTGAAATCCCATGGACCGTTGGATCCAAATCCTCAAGGACCGTTGATCTCCTACATGAATCCCCGTATCGGGATTCGGGGATTGGAGTGACAAAAGTTTTGAAGTCGTTGCATCGTGAAATCCTGGTTCACGAAAATCCAAAAATATCTGAACCGTTGGATCCAAGACATCGAGAGTCGTTGGATCTCATACAAGAACTCGAGTACCGGGTTTCGGGGTTTGAAGAGTCGAAAGACTTGACTCTCTTGCATTTCGAACTCCCGATTACCGAAATCTTGATACGGCCAGGACCGTCGGATCAGGGGAGGCTTATAGTCGTTGATATCCCTTTGGAGGTGAACTTCAGAGATTACGGAGTTTCGGGGATTTGAAAGGGAGAGGAAGAGACATCGCATCGCGATTCCCCAAATCGCGAAAATCCGGTAAGTGCTTTGTCAATTTAGTGCATGGTCACGGAACAGGGTCACGTGGACAAGAACCAAGCGGGGAGCTTGTCACTCGCTAGCCCTTTCGGGGTTCGGCATTTCGGCATTTCAGGGTTTGAAGAGTCGAAAGACTCGACTCGCTTATATCGCCGAGTCGCAAAATGCGAAAAGGCTCCTAGTTGTTTGGTCGGTGGTCATAAATGATGATCACATGGAGGTGGGAAAAGGGAAGAGCTAGCCTACGCTAAGCCCCGTAGGATTTTGGGGATTATATCCCTCGAGAAAAGGCCAAAAAAAAATATTATGTCGTAGCGGGTATGTGACAAATTGGTATCAGAGCATGGTTACAACACTTGGCCTGCTTGCACTCATGAACGAGTTACGCAGAAGCTCCGTTCGGAACACTCTTAAAAAGAGTAACCCCCAGTCTTAACCTTCCTAATCAAAAGACGAAGTTAAGAATGAAAAACCCCTATTGTGTGTGTACATGTGAAAATATGAATTATGTACTGGTTATAAATAAATATAAATATTGACTAACAACCAGCGTTTTCTTTTCCCTTTTTGCACACAAGCAGAAGATCAACCACCGGAAATTATCAACGCATAAGTATGGTGACTCACCATGAAGTGGGGGAAGGCTCCCACAATAGAGACAAAGAGTCTGACGAAAAGGGGGCAGTAGGGACCCCTCCAGATCTAGCCGAGACTGTGAGGAGTCTCATGGTCAAATTACAAAGATGCAAGGCTAACAATGAAAGGATGATGAAAGAACAAGAAAAACAAACAGAAATTAACGCAGTTTTATTGCAGAGTTTATCCGATCTACAAAGAAAAATGCAGCATGAACCTAAAACTCAGAAACATGGTCATATCAGTGGCTACACTGAGAGGAGCACCTCGAAAAAGGTCCACCCCAGAGGTAAAGGACAAGCATCGAATGATTCCCCTTAGCAGGAAGTTGGTTATTCAGAGGGCTCTTCTAGCAGCAGAACCAGTTCCTTTTCCCGAAGGAAATAGAAGAAGCAAAAGTCTTCCAAAGGTCATAAATTCAAATAATTCAGAAAAGCCAAACCACCCTCCTTCGATGGTGAAATAAAGAAGGGAGAGGAAGCAGAGGCCTGGCTGCTTGGACTAAAGAAGTATTTCAGAGTCCATGACTTCTCAGAAAATATGAAGGCCCGAGTGGCCACCTTCAACTTGAACGGAAAGGCTTCCATTTGGTGGGAAGACCTTAAGAATGTGAAAGGGGTTCGTGAAGAGGACCTGTCTTGGGAACGGTTTGAGAAATACTTCCGAAAGAAGTATCTGTCGGAAAAATATTTCGATGAAAAGACTAAAGAGTTTTATGAACTCAAACCGGGACAACTCACTATAGAAGAATATGTCAAAAAATTCCTCGATTTGTTGAGGTATGTACCCTATATCAAGGCGGAAAAGGCAACGGTGCAATGCTTCATCAGTGGACTACCTAAGGACTATTGGAATAGAATTGAATTTGATGAGCCA
>ML802445.1:295254-309283 GCA_009831015.1 Picea engelmannii
TGACCAATGCCCCTGCCACTTTTATGTGCTTGATGAACAATGTACTCAGCAAATTCCTAGACAAATTTGTGCTTGTTTTTATTGACGATATATTAATTTACTCCAAGAACAGAAAAGAGCATGAAGAGCATATTAGACTTGTGTTGTAAGTGCTAAGAGAACATAAGCTCTATGCCAAATTCAGCAAATGCGGATTCTTCCAAAATCAAATACATTACTTAGGCCATGTTCTCTCCGAAGAAGGATTAGCGATAGACCCTGACAAAATCAGGTCTATCATGGAATGGCCTACCCCAAAGGATGTTTCGGAAATCAGATCCTTTATGGGATTAGAAGGATACTATAGGAGATTTATAAAAGGATTTTCCAAGATTGGTTGTCTAATCACTGCCCTCGAGAAGAAGGGGACAAAATTCATGTGGACACAAAAATGTGAAGAAAGATTTCAAACCCTGAAACATCTACTGACCCATGCACCCGTGCTAAAGATCGCCAATCCAGAAGCTGACTTCCTAGTGTGCACAGATGTCTGTAAGGAAGGAATCGGAGGAGTGCTTATGCAGGAAGGAAGTGTGATCTTCTATGAATCCCAAAAATTGAACGAGCATGAAGTCAACTATGTGACCCATGATCTAGAACTGGCTGCCATAGTGCATGCCTTGAAAATGTGGAGGCATTACCTCCTAGGAAGAAAGTTTGTGCTTATGACAGATCACTGTGGATTGTGATACATGTTTGATCAACCAAATCTTAATGCTAGACAAGCTAGGTGGATGGCCCTCCTTAGCGAGTTTGATTTCGAAATCATACACATTAAAGGAAAGGAAGATAGGGTGGCCGATGCCCTTAGCAGAAGTATGAAAACAATTCACCTGGCAGCGGTGAGCACCTGCGAGACAGATTTCAAGGAAAGAATCAGAAATTCACAAGAAACAGATCCCTTCATCCAGACCATGACCATGTACCTACAGGAAGGACCCACCGGAGAAAAATATGAAGGCTACCAGATGACCGAAGGAGGTCTGCTCACTTACAGAAGTAGATTTTATATTCCAGATTGTGACGACTTGAAGAGGTTCATACTGGATGAACTACATAAAAGACCCTATTCTGGTCATCCAGGATACTAGAAGATGATCACGGCCACTAGGAGACAATTCTATTGGCCTGGAATGAATAAATACATAGCTGAGTACTTGGCCAAATGCATAGAGTGCCAACAAGTTAAAGCAGAACACCGACACCCAGCAGGATTATTACAACCTCTACCAATCCCAGAACGGAAATGGGAAACCATCTCCATGGATTTCATCACTGGATTTCCAACATCGACCAAACAGAATGATGCCATTATGGTAGTGGTGGACAAATTGAGCAAGTATGCCCATTTCATCCCTGTCAAATCCACTTGCAAAGCAATCGATATCGCCCAGGTATTCATGAAGGAGATATTCAGACTTCATGGTATGCCGAAAGAGATCGTGTCTGACAGAGACACGAAATTTACTTCTAACTTTTGGAAATCATTGATGGCTGGCTTAGAAACCAAATTGTTGTTTATCACCACCTATCACCCTCAAACCGACGGAAAAAAAGAAAGAGTGAACCAAATACTTGAAGACATGCTAAGAATGCATGTAATGCACCAACCCAGGAAGTGGGAAGACTACCTGCCACTGGTAGAATTTACCTACAACAACAGCTACCAAGCATCCTTAAAGATGATTCCCTTCGAAGTCCTCTATGGTAGACCGTGTAACACTCCAGTCAGCTAGAGTAATCCTGTAAACAACATTTCTTTTGGACCTGACATGTTGAAAGAAATGTAACAACAAGTGACTCAAACAAAACAAAACCTGAAGGTCGCTCAGAACCGATAGAAAATTTATGTCGACCAAAAGAGAACTCCAAGAGAGTTCAAAGCGAGAGATCATGTATATCTCAGAGTTAGGCCCAGGAAAAGTTCCATGAAAATGGGAGCTTATACCAAGTTGGCACCTCGGTATTATGGACCCTTTGAGGTTCTAGATAGAGTGGGACCTGTGGCATATAGGCTAGCACTTCCTCCCACAGTCAAAGAACATAATGTTTTCCATGTCTCATTATTGAAGAAATATGTACATGATGCTAACCATGTAATTGATTGGTATGTGATCCAGGTGGAACCAGAGGGATAATTTCTACTAGAACATCAATGCATATTGGACAGAAAGGAAACCCCGCTTTGGAACTGAACCATTGCATAGGTCAAGCTACAGTGGAAACATTTTGGCCCGGATGAGGCTACATGGGAAATGGAGGATGCCATGAAACAAGCATATCCAATTTTGTTTACACCTGTACATGCATGTCAAGTTGATAGATAGAACATCGAGGATGATGTTCCTTTAAGGGGGAGGGAATTGTAACATCCTGTTTCCCCCGGTCTATAAAAATAAATATACTAGCCAAGTATTGTGGCAAACTCAGAAATGTGAATGTGTGATGTGAATGGACCTTGTGAAAAAGGTCGATGAATGTGAATGATATTATAATATATATATTGCAGGACTGCTGAGAGGGGGATGTGCTGAAAAATAGACCACGATGGTTGAAGAAAGGCTGTGGAAGGCACCTGGAATGGTGGCGTTAACTTCCACCGAAACCAATACCATATTTGGACTTCACTGGCCCGGAGAATCAAGAGCGGCTCACTGGCCCCAAATTAAATGACTCGCCAAGTTGGTAGGTAAAGGGCTCCTCATGAGTAATGAGGGATGGGGGTGAACCGCCCATCCATAGAGTCCTCAGACCTGACCACCGTGAGGAAGATCGTGCCACACGCAACCACGCCAAAAGGAGAAAAGGCAGGAAGAGTGTGTGATCAGGGCAGACGCGAGGGAAAGAGGAAGAGGAGAACTCTGGAAAAATACAGAGTGAGTGATAGCAGAGAAGAAGGAGAGTAACCTTCATTCTCGGTCATTGACAAACAGAGACGCAATCTCGCAGCATCGTGGTCTTAGCTCGGGGGTGGCTAGTGGTAAATCCGTTGGGAGTCGTTGAGCCTACGGTTGGGTGGAAACGAGCACCCCTCTCAGCAGTTGCAATCACACCTGGTGTCATTTCTGATAAGTGTTTTATATCATGTATCTCGAAGTTTATATGCTGATATGTATGCTCATAGTCATTGCAATTTATGAATGGTTTGAGCATAAGAATGTCTGTGTGGTGTTTTGACCAGAAATGGTGGTTGCATGCTTATAATGGAAAGACCACGTATGGCTTATGTTTTATGAATTTCTATTTATATGATTACCGATCTAAGTCAGACTTCAAGTCTGTTCTCAAGAAATCTATACCCTTATTCGTTTCCAGGAATAACCGGAATAGATTCGCATGGCTTATGTTTATATATATATATATATACCGATCTAAATTGGACTTCAAGTCTACTTTCAATAAATCTATGCCCTTATTCGTCTCCAAGAATACCCGGAGTAAATCTCTCCACAGAGATACCCTCTCTTGGAAAACTTAGCAAGAACCTGAAAAAAGGATTTGAAGGCACAAGTCCTAGTAATCATGTACGAGGAAGAATGGGCCTCTCAAAATAACGAAATAGCCTCATAGGGATAAGAATCAATTGACAGACGAGATCCTGTCAGAATATCTGTGGCCATTCACGACTGTTAGATTGGAAGAAGAAACAAGGGCATCAAATTCCTTAACCCTTTTCCTTTATCTTCGTGAGTAGCGAAGAAATTGGGACCACAGATCCCCAAGGTTCGTGGGAGTATCTGGACCGTTGGTTTTTCCACGTCCAGGGAGAAGTGGGAGAGTGCACAGTGTGGGACAGATCTGAACCATCAGATCTTAGTTAGAAAACTCGACAGCCGTTGGAGCTGTCAGGAGATGCATGAGGTTTAAGCCTCGTGAACAGAGGCGAAAGTCTCGAAAGAGGAGTTGATATCAGGGCTTCGGACTTTGGGATTTCGGAAGTCCTGATGACGAGAGATCGGGACACTCCATGGTGGAAGTCCCGAAATAGATCTGGATCGTCCATCCGTGGAGGAAACGTGGCAGAGATCGAGAGTCCATCAATATTTTGGATACTGGTGATTCAAATTGACAGAGGATCTGTGTCACTGGGGGTTTCAAGTCGCAAAATCCTGATAAACGAAACCTTGAATTGGTTTAAGTGTGAATAAGTTTGAGAAAGCCGAGATTTGATAGTGACCATTGATCAGCCTGAAAATATCATAACGATTGATCATGGGTAAAGGTCGCAACCATCCATCAGAGGGACATGTGGTTGTCGGTCAGCATTTCGGTGTTTCGACACCCGGGAAACCAAAGGGCAAGAACACTTGTCTTCGCAAGTCACGAAATCCCGGTACCCAAAACCCTGATGCACTCTGTGGCAGAAAGGAGGAGTCCTTAAAGGGATCTAGATCGTCCATCAAAGGAGACTCGTGGTGAGCGGTCAGAGTTCGGGGAAAGATCTGAAATCCCGTGGACCGTTGGATCCAAATCCTTGAGGACTATTGATCTCCTACATGAATCCCCATATTGGGATTCGTGGATTGGAGTGACAAGAGTTTTGAACTCTCGGTTCACGAAACTTTGAAAATATCTGAACCATTGGATCCAAGACATCGAGAGTCGTTGGATCTCATACAAGAACTCGAGTATCGGGTTTCGGGGTTTGAAGAGTCGAAAGACTTGACTCTCTTGCATTTCGAACTCTTGATTATCGAAATCCCGATACGGCCAGGACCATCGAATCAGGGGAGGCTTATAGCCATTGATCTCCCTTTGGAGGGGAACTTCGGAGATTACGGAGTTTCGGGGATTTGAAAGGGAGAGGAATAGACATCACATCGTGATTCCCCGAATCGCGAAAAGACGATAAGTGCTTTGTTGATTTAGCGCATGGTCACGGAACAGAGTCACGTGGAAAATACCCAAGCGGGGAGCTTGCCACTCACCATCCCTTTCAGGGTTCGACATTTCAGTATTTCGGGGTTTGCAGATTCGAAAGACTCGACTCGCTTATATCGCTAAGTCACGAAATGCGGAAAGGCGCCTAGTTGTTTGGCCGGTGGTCATAACCGACGATCACATGGAGGTGGGAAAAGGGAAGAGCTAGCCTGCGCTAAGCCTCGTAGGATTTTGGGGATTCTGTCCCTTGAGAAAATGCCAAAAAAAAATTATTATGCCATAGTGGGTATGTTCCAGGTTCACCCATCAGTAGTTGTCAATTTATCTTAAACTCTCAGTTAAGTGTTTCAATGTTTTGTATTGTGGGGATAAGTTCCTTGATACTATGTGTTAGCACTCCAAGAGTCACTCCCAGACTGCAAATGAGAGGAAGCTTGGTAACATAGAAATAAAAATGTTTGATTGGTTTTGTGGATTAAGAAGAAGAAAACAAGGAAGGGGATAGTAAGCTGCTATAAATCAATGATGGACCACTGGGCTATGGAGTCAAGCAAACACCTTGCTCATTAAATGCAATCAATATGCATATCAGATAAAGGTTTATTGAATAGAGGAAGAAAAATATAACACAAAGAAGAACATCCATAAGGAAAATATCCTCTCTGCATAAATGAATTCAAGGTACTTGAATATAAACAGTGACCAATAGGCAAAATACATTAGATCCTCAGATGCTCAAGAATCCATTAATTAAAGGCAACCATGATCCTCAAGGTGTACAATTCATTCAAGTAAGAAGACAAATTGGGAAGAAAAACAAGAGATACAATCTGATAACACATATATCATGAACCTTCAATAACAGAAATGTTTACAAAAACAAAAGCCCCTCAGGGTTACAATGATCACAGGCAAAGTGCCTCCTACAGAAAATTAGGCAGTGCCATTGTGCAGAGTACGAAGCGGCACTTCTATATCTAGTATCTCTCAAACCAAAACACATTTTGAACTGACAGAGGTTTTTGTTAATTGGAATGTTATGAACAAAAACCTCCTCCAGTTTTCATAAATAAATTCTCAATTGCTCATAACCCAAGTTTTAAATTAGTGACTCAAAACTGGCAGAATAACTCTGCACAATTTAGCCTCTGCCAGAATATTACGCAGCGCCTGTAGGTAGTGCCTGACTGTGTTTCTGCATGCAATTTGGTAGCATAAATCCATGGGTTCTTTGATTTTTGAAAACTTGGAGATTGGAAATAACTCGATATAATTTCAATTTTCCCCAAAATAAAAATCCCATAACAATTGTATTCATTTGCCAAAATGAATAATGAAATGCAGATTTTGTTCTCTGTGAAATATTAGGTGGCGCCTGTAGGTAGCGCCACTTATGCAACACTGAGGCATAAACCAATCTTGTGCTAACACTATGGAATTTATGTTTTGGTTATTTGAATAATTTGGTACTTTTTTCAAGTAGTGAATTACTTGATGCTCCATGTGCATGGTTGATTATAAAATCTGAAGAAAGTCATGGAAAATATAGTATGTTGTTTGCCTCTAATGTTCTATGTTTTTAATGGCTGCTATAAGTGATTATTTGTAGCTCTGAGTATGAATGAAGTGTTGGTTCGGAATTTGCAGCCCATTTGCATGAATAAATCTCATGTGTTAGTAGTGAAAACTAAGTTATTAAAGTCTTCACAGAGAATTTGAAGATGAGAATGCATAATTTATGTTAAATAAGTGTTGATTCCTATAATATTGAAGTTGTAGATCAGTTATGTGAGATGACCTATCCATAATCAATGGTCAAGCCTTAAGAATTTCTTGAAAGGCTTAGTTGATTGCTAAATAATTTGTGGAATCATGGGTAAAATCCCCTAACTTCTAGCCAAGATGATAAGATTGACAAGGGGAATTCCTAGAATGAAAGATGGACCATAATTCTAGTCTCATAATCCTATGTTATATAGTTGAAAGGATAAAGTATTTAACATGAGGAATGCGTGAAATAGAAAAATAAATCAAGAATTATTTGTTTTGTATTCAATTTATGTCGTATTAAGACATGGTAAGAATAGACTTCTTACCTGGATTTACTCAACAAAATCATGTCCAAAGGTAAAGATCTGAAAAGGTGGTTTTTTCCTAAAAGGTAGTAAAGATTTGCATGATTTTAGGTGGGCAATAAGTCCTGGTAAAACATAATTTTTTTTGTGGGAAGGTTTAATCCCGAGAGATTTAATTTTCTTGAAAGAAGTTCAAATAAATAAATATATGTGTTTATATATTTTATTAAGATTATCCTCAGCAAAATTTGCATGGAGAGAGGTTGGTAACTCTTCAAAATTGCCAATTATTTTCTTATTAAGTATGAATATTAAGAGGAGGAAGCCTTACATTATAAACCATATAATTCAATCATCTGCACAAGAAGTGGAGAAGCTCGAAATTTCTTCTTCTGGGAAGAATGTTTATTTTGTTAAATTGACCAGTCACATGGGTTTGGTCTACATAGAGGCTAATTTTATAACCTTGGAAAATTTTTATGTGAGAACATTTATTTACTAATATTTTCAATGTCTGGGAATTATTTTCATTTCTCCCAACATTTTAATAATATTAACTCCCCCATCGGGTTATCGGGCACTGAAGGATTGAGCTTTGAAGGTGCATGTGATAGTGATACGCCCGGGAACTAATATATTATGATATCATTAAACCCACTGAGTTATCGGGCACCAAAATATTGAGACTTGAGGGTGTGCATGAAGGTGGCCCTCATGTAACAGAGGAACGAGATGATGGATAATTTTGTGCAAATCCTTCGATGGCTACCAACATGCGACACATCTTCCTCGAGCAGAGGTGTCGCCCCCTTCAAGATACATATCAAATTTGATATTCCTATATTTTAAGGTCAAATAGATGCAGATGTTGTAGACAAATGGTTGAATCTTCTAGAAGGGTATTTTTTGTCCATAACTTTTCAAATAGAGAAAATATTACTTTTACACTCCTCAAAGTCGTCCCCCATGTCAAATATTGGTGGGAGACTTTCTGTGAGAAAAAGGAAACATATAAACCCTCATTATTTACATTCACACTCACTTGGGAGTCCTTCAAATATGTTATTAAGGAACAATACTACCTTGTTGGAAGTTATGATGACCTGTATACAAAATGGACCACATTGTGGCAAGAAAGAGACCAAGCAATGCCAGAGTTCACAAATATCTTCCATACCTTGCGCACCAAGCTAGGTATCAATGATTATGAGCGACATCTTGTGATCAAGTACCAAAGTGGTCTACATAGATACATCCAGGAAGAAATAGAGTTTCTGGACATCTTGTCCTTGGGCGTGGCCTATCGATATGTCATCAAAATTGAGAAGAAGATTAAAAAAAATACGTAGAAGTTTGGGTCTGGGAACCCCTCACAGCAGAAGCAGGGAAAGGGAAGCCCCAACCCATAGAAAAAAGGGAAAAGAAAATATGGACAGCCTCAAGACAACCAGTCTAAGCCACAAACAAAGAAGGACAATGGAAAGACGAAAAAAGATATTGGGAAGTGGTGTGACTTTCATCAGAGCCCCTGGAATAACACAGTTGATTTCTTCTCAAAGAATTCATTGGCGTCTGAGGTGAAAGGCTCTAAATCATATGTAGGTTCTGACTCTAATTCACAACTAGAAAAGAGGAGACGGGTCATTGACGTGGAACTCGGTTCCATCGTTGCTACCACCAAGATCCATCCCGGTGAACATGATGAGCCAGAGGAAGGCGGTCACCTCTTTCATTCACTCGTGTGGGTGAAAGGCACTAAGATGCACTTCATTGTTGACAACGGTACCCAGAAAAACCTCATCTCAGTGGAGGTCTTCAAGTAGTTTACCTTTCCGACAATGTCACACCCGCAACCCTATACGATCAGATGGCTCTTCCAAGGAAGCGATATTTGTGTCAGCAAACAGTTATGCATGTCTTATGGCATCAATCTCTTCAAAGATGAGGTATTTTGTGATGTTTCTCCCCTTGAATATTGTGATGTATTTTGGTCCAACCTCAGTTATGGAAATGTCATGTTGTATATGATTCTAGGCCTCGCAGTGTTATTATTACTTTGGACATGAAATTATGCAGGATACTCGAGGTATTCCTACCTAGTGTCATTTCCTTTATATCTACCTAGAAATGCAAGAAGGTCATCTCTCATACCGAGAAGTTTTTCTTCTTCTTCATTCACTCTCAGAGTGAGAAAAATATTGCAGCTACGTCCATGGCCTTTGCGGTTGACCTCTCCATCCAGAAAAAGCAAGTGGATAATGTCATGGAAGAATACAAAGGTATCTTCTCCTCACCTGCTGGGATACCTTTGCACTGTCAGATCAAGCATTACATCCATATAACCCCCGGTGCATCGTTACCCAATGGGCTAGTCTATCGTTGTTCTCTGTTAAAAAATGAGGAGATCAAGCATCAGATCCAAGAACTGCTCCAAAGGGGGCACATCTGACCCATATCATCACCTTGTGGAAGCCCAATCGTACTTATGTAGAAGAAAGATGGGACCTAGAAACATTGCATTAATTACTAAGGCCTAAATAAAATCACAATCGGGAATCGATACTCGATTCCTCGAATCGACAATCTCCTTGATCAGCTCAAGGGGGGCAAATACTTCAATAAGATTGATCTGAAATTTGGCTACCATTTGGTCCCAATAGAAAAGAAAAGTGTATGGAAGACTACCTTCAAGTCAAAAAAAGGTCTTTTTGAATTGTTTTTCATGCCCTTTGGTTTGACAAATTCCCCATCAAATTTCACGAGGATGATGAACGATATATTGCGTCCTTTCACCAATTATTTTGTAGTGGTGTATCTGGATGACATCCTCATCTACATCAAGACTTGGGTGGAACACTTGCAGCATATTCAACAGGTTTTTCACACTTTGCGGTAGCTCAAGCTATATGACAACATGGAAAAAAACTCCTTCGGCATGGACAGGGTCCAGTACCTAGGCTACATTGTCGATGAGCATGGTGTGCATGTGGATCCAGCCAATATCCAGGTCATTTGTGACCGGCCAGCCCCAACCACGCTCACTGAGCTTTTGATCTTCTTAGGCCTTGCCAATTTCTATCGTAGGTTCGTGTTGGGATTCTCCCATACTGCATGGGCCCTCAACCAAGTAACCAAGGGTGGTGGTAAGGAAAATTTTGTGTGAGACATGTCCCAACAACAAGCGTTTGATGAGTTGAAGCAGCACTTGTGCTCAGGCTTAGTTCTTTCATTACCTGACCTATAACAACCCTTTGAGATCGAGACAGATGCTTCGGACTATGTTGGGGGCACAATTATCACTCAGCACAACCACTCTGTGGCCTATCATAGTGAGACACTATCAGATCTTGTCTGTAAGTACCCTACTTACTACAAATAAATGTACTCCATTGAGAAAACCTATCGCCAGTGGAGGCATTACATTCTCAGGATGGAGACAGTCATCCACACTGGTCATAATTCATTGCATTTCATGCAGACACAAGACAAATTGCAGAATGATCGCCATCAGAAGCGGTCCACATACTTGTAGTGGTTCCACCTCAACATCAAGTATGAGACAGGAAGTACCAATCACGCCCCTGATTTCCTCAACCGACCTCCAGTCGCGGCACTCACCATGGTGCTAGAATATTTCGGCCACGAGACCTCCGGATGGCCCCAACTCTATGATAAAGATAATGACTTCACCACCACCTACCATATGTTGTGCGTAAACACAGTTGTCACTAATTTCCATCTTCAGGATGGGATCTTTTGCCATCTGGTCCATCTCTGCATTCCATCAAATGAGAGAGCGAAGCTGATTTGGGAATCCCACTACAATCGGGTGGCAGGACACTTCGGTGTAGAAAAGATAGTGGTAGTGTTGTAGCAACATTTCTACTGGTCAAAACTTCGACATGATTTCAGCAAGTACATCAGGTCCTGCACTACCTGTGTTATTTCCAAACTAGCCACTAAGAAACCAAGCTTGTAAACCCCTATGCCTACTCTTGAATGGCCCTGGGAATTCATCTTAATGGACTACATGTTGTACCTTTCTTCCACCAAGCGGGGCAATGACTATGTTTTTGTGGTTGTTGATTTATTTTCCAAGATGGCGATTATGGCCACCTGGAAGAAGAGCATCACAACGGAGGCCACTTCCAAGAACTTGTTTGAATGAGTGTGGGTACATTTTTGGATACCACAAACCATTATATTTTATCGGTACAGTCAGTTCCTCAACACATTTTGGTTGAGCCTCCGGTCACTCCTAGACACCAAGCTCACCAAATCCATTTCCTTCCACCCCCAGCTGGATGGAAAAATCGAGGTCTTCAACGAGATGATCATGCATAGCCTGCGCATGTACAATTACAAGAACCCTTACACATGGGATGAGTGCCTTCCCTATGTTCAACATAGCTACAACAAATTCATACATAGCTCAATCGGCCACATCCCCTTTCAGGTGGGGTTGGGATTTCAACCATTGGGTACCGTGGATTTTGCACTACCCCTTGTGGCCACCCAAGAAGAATCATCCCATGCTCAAACTGAAGCTGACAAATCCACTCGGTTCATTGAGCAGATCCAACACATCATCCAATAGGTTAAAGATATTTTACAGAAGTCTAATGTCAAGTACAAGCAGCGCCATGATTAACATCAGGTGCCACACACGTTTCGGGTGGGAGAAAAAGTTTGGTTGCACTTGCAGAAAGAATGTCTTACAGGGCCCCATTGGAAGATTCATCCACTCTGCTATGGACCTTACACCATCACCAAGGTTGGGGGCGACAATGCTTTTTATCTCAACATTCCCCCCTTCCTTGGCTTGCACCCAGTGTTAATTGTGGATCTCCTTCATCCATATTTTCCACCATTATTGGACACCTCAGAGATAGATGAATAGTTGACACCAATAGAGCTCAACCCTGAATGCATGGAATAGATATCCACTAATCATATCATGGACACACAGGTCAAGGGAACTCACCAGTACTGGATCCAGCTTTATCGAGTTGTCAAAGCAGGGCAACTCCTGCACAAAGGCAAGTGGCTCACCTGGGGCCAAATTCAGAAAAAAAAAAATTGTTCATCTAATGGGGGAACTCAATGCAACAGATACCATTGCTTCCTAATGGGAGAGGATTGATCAAGGTGGATATCAGTTTCCACCCACCTATTCCAACTGACTCATCTTGGTAGTTTTTTCCTAGTTTTCGGGTCTTGAACATCTGGGGCCGTTTTTAGGCCCTAAACATCATTTTTAGGTCTCGCCATAGTCAAACTATAGACAAAGTTATATTTTGATAGTTAAGAATAGACCTTTCCAATGGGCTATCGTACGCCTAAAATGGAGATCATATGCAAAAGTTACGACCTCGGGAAGTTGATGTACCAACTTACCCCAACGAGGCCCACATGACTTTTAGTGCTTCGTCTCCTAGGGTTAGGTTTTTGGATGTCTAGGGTTTGGGCATTCATGTTTATTGTAAAAAGGATTTCAAAGCCTCATTGTACTCATCTTCTTGTGAACGAGTGTGGTCATCACATCTCTGCTCAAAGATAAGTTGCCACCATTCTAGTAAGCTTGTTTTTAGTCTGCATTTTGCAGTTACAACATATTTCTTTATTTAATAGAAGTTAGTTTTACAGTGTCTCTGGTATTTTTCATTGTGTCTCTATGTTACTAATAACAATAATCTGTGTTCATTTCGTTCTGCTCATAAAATATGGATCAGCATTCTCCCATTGTTGGCACAATTGGTTACTAGTGCTCAAAGAGAATAACTACAGCATTCTCCTTCATTATTCTAGTTGGTTGATTCCTACATCACCTTTGTTTTGGTAGCTTGGCCCAAATAAATAAATTGTTCATACGAAAAGGATTGCATCCATTCATAAGTTGCAAAGAGTTTAACCAGAGAGAATCTCTTAATCATCCCATTAAATAAGTGAAATATTAATGAAATTGCAAACCAATTAACCCCCACAAAAAAAGAGGTGGTTCTAGAAAACCACTTTTCAATTCGGGGGTAAAAAATCCACTAAACACAATCTCTAAAAAAATGATAACTCTTGAGGGTTCTCATCAAGTTGGTATCCATGTTAATATCTTTAGGACATGTTAATTATTCTTCAAGGCTATACATGTTTGATAACTTTGAACCCTCGTCACCTACCTTTGTTTTCATTATTCAGCCTAATGACTTGAGAAAACTTTGGTAGAAACGGTTTGGTCATTTGAAATATCGCTACTTGTAATGCCTCTCAGAGCACCAAATGTTGCATGGCCTACCCCTTGTATTTTGCAATAATGATGTGTGTTGTGGTTGTGTATTAGGTAAGAATCAAAAAGTTTATTTTCCATCTAGCCAATCATAAGTGGGTTGTTCCCAATCCATCTTTTTTCAAGGGCATGGTACATTCTCACATTCATTGATGATTACACTTGGTGCACATGGGTTTATTTCATTTTGTCACTTTCAAAGAACTTGTTGAAAATCAAACTAGACATCTAATAAAGAGAATTCACACCAATAATGGCAAGGAATATGTCCATTAAAAATTTATTAAATTTTGACCAACACATGGAATTCAAATGAAGAATATTCTACCCTACTAGCCATAATAGAACAATGTAGCTAAATATAAAAATCCCATACTTAAAGAAATGATGAATTGCATGGTTCAATCTAAAAATTTATCCCCTCAATTTTGGGTCAAAGATATTGATTATGCTAATTATATTTTGAGTTGTACTTCTACTAAGGTAGTAAAGGATGTAACTCCAGAAGAGGATTGGTCTAAAATCAAACATGTTGTAAGTCATTTGAAAGTGTTTGGTTATGAAACTTGGGCCCACATAAGAAATGAAACGCATAAATAAATCTAACCCAAAAGTGAAGAATGTATTTTTACTAGCTATTTTGAATTTTTATATTCTATAGGTTATTTGTATCTCACGCTTCAGAGGTTATATTTTGGAAATATGTTCAATTTGATGAACACTCCTTGGCATGCACACCTACATCTTCATCTTG
>ML802446.1:0-13645 GCA_009831015.1 Picea engelmannii
ATTGAATTGGGTAAATATGTCATTAGTAAATGAATTTTCCACGCAGTCATTTATAAGTCGTGGAAGAGGAATGGGAGATCTAACTCTAGAGGTAGAGGAAAGAAGTATGTCAGAGGTGGGCATAGTAGTTGTCCTGAAAATACTAGTTGAAGAGGTCAAAAACCAAATACCAGTCAACCAAGTAATAAAAAAATTGATAAGTCAAAGATTCAATGACATTACTATAAAGAGTATGGACATTATGCCTATGAGTGTAGAAAGAGTCAATATATTTAGAAAAAACAAGGTCAAGATAACTCAAACAATACAAATACTCCCTCCAGTCCTATGTTTATGGCGTGCACTGAAGAAATTCCTACAGTCTCACCAGTTGAATGCAATGTTTCTCAAGAAAGTTCTTGTGACATATCATATCTAGATTCATCCTACAGTAATCACATGATAGGAAACTGAGAATTGTTTTCTAGTTTGGATAAGTCAGTCCAAAATAAGGTTACACTTGGAACAAATATCCAAGTTATTGTCTTAGGAAAAGGAAATATTAACATTGTGACTAGACAAGGAGTACAAATTGTTATGCATGATGTATATTATGTTTTTAGCCTAAAGCATAATTTGATGAGCACAACACAGTTATTACAAAAATGATACATAATCTAGATGGAAGATAATCATTGAGTGATTATGGAAAGATATCCAAGCAATCAACTTATTGTAATAATTCATATGACAAGAAACAAAATGTTTCCATTGACATTGAAAACATCAATGAAGAGAAAAACAATGCAAGTTGCTAGTAAAGAAAAATATGGGTAGTCTGACACTAGATTCAAAGTAGAAAGAAAATAAGAAAGTGTGTGTAGCTCTAAGGAAGGAAAAGGTAGTGCACACAGTTTCAAGGAAGAAGAATATAGTGGCATAGAGATGCAAGAATCATTCTAATATGAACTACATGTTTATTCATGTTTGTGGCATTTCAAATTTGGACATTTAAACTTTGGAGGTCTGAAGCTGCTACATACAAAGTATATGGTGAAAGTTTTTCCATTAATAGAAAAACAAAAAAGAATATGTGAAGGATGCATATTTGGAAAGAAACATAGAAAGTCATTTTGAGTTGGAAATTCATACAGAGAAAAATCTCCACTAGAAATTGTACATTCAAATATTTTTGGACCAATGAAAATACCATCAATAGGAGGCAATACCTATTTTCTTACATTTATTGATGATTTCTCAATAAAAACATTGATTTATTTCCTAATACACAAAACTGACGCATTGGGTTGTTTTAATTAGTTCAAATCACTTGTGGAGAAGTAGAGTGGTTATTACATCAAGTTTCTAACAACTGACATAGGAGGAGAATATGTTTCAAGAGAATTTCAGAACATTTGTAAAGTTCATGGAATTTACAAGAAATTCATTTCGTTGTATACACCACAACAGAATAGTCTCACGGAGAGAACGAATCACACCATCATGGAAATCACGCACAGTATGTTTGCATCCAAACATTTTTCAAATGAGTATTGGGAAAAAGTAGTAGCAATTGTCATATACATCGTGAGCAAATCTCCAACAAAGAGTGTGAAAAACAAAGTTCCTCAAGAATCCTAGACAGGAATGAATCAGAATGTGGCACACTTAAAAGTATTTGGTGTTGTCACATATGAACATGTTCTAGGTGAGATGAGAAAGAATCTAGATAACAAAGGACAACAATGTATATTTGTTGGATATTCTGAAGATAGAAAAACATAGAAATTGTATGATCCTATTGCATGGAAATCCATGATCAGTCATGATGTTCAATTTGTGGAGAATGAAACATGGGATGGAAGAACAGAAAAGACCATCATAATTATTGATTCTATGGGGAACGATGACACATAAGAAAAAGTCGTTCAAACTCTAGTTACAAGTCAGAGCATAGTTCCTTCCACTTCTAGAACTGCGACACAAATCCCATCTCAAATTACTCGAGTGAGATATGCTGGTGTGTAGTACACACCTAAAGTGAAAAGAACTCCAACAAGCAGTCCAAGTAATTCTACATATCCAGATCTAACATTAGAAAGTCTCTTACCAAGGAAGAAAAGAAGTTTGTGTGACATATATAATATTGACACAACAAATTCATTTTCATTGTTTGCTCTGTTTTCACAAATAGATGATACATTAACATTTGAATAAGCTATCAAGGATGATGTATGGGCACAAGACACGGATGAAGAAATTCAATCCATAGAGAACAATCAAACATGGAAGTTGGTACATGTACCTGAATACAAAAATGTGATAAGTCTCAAGTGGATCTATAAAACCAAGCAAGATGAAGATGGAAATGTGAAGAAGCACAAAGAAAGGCTAGTTGCAATAGGTTTTACACAGTAACTTGGAATTGATTTCAATGAAAGATTTTTCCAAGTTGCACGTGTGTATACAGTCAAAGTTTTGTTATCCATTGTTGCGCAGAAAAAATGACATGTTTATAAAATGGATGTAAAGTTAACAATTTTGAATGGACATTTAGAAGAAGAACTGTATGTGAAAGAGCCACAAGGCTATGAGATTCCAGGACATGAAAACAAACTATACAGGTTGAAGAAAGCACTGTATGGGTTAAAGAAAGCTACAAGAGCTTGGTACAGTCTCATAGATTCTTATCTCACTCATAATGGATTTTAGAGAAGTGAACGTGAGACAAAATTGTACATAAAAGAAAATAAGCAAGGTGATATGTTAATTGTTTTCTTATATGTAGATGGTTTGATTTTTACAGGTGATTTTGGCATAGACGAATTTAAGTCAGTCATGAAGGATGAGTTTGAAATGAATGATTTAGGGATTATGCGATATTTTTTGGGTATTGAAGTTCACCAATCCAAAGTTGGTATATTGATCTCACAACCTAAATATGCGCATGAAATTTTGAAAAGATTCAACATGATAAATTCCAAAGCAGCCCCAACACCAATTACAATAGGATTCAAGTTAGGCAAGGAAGATGAAGGGTCCAAAGTGGATCCCACTCTATTTAAAAGGTTGGTAGGAAGTCTTATGTATGTAACAACAATAAGACCTCATATTATGTATGGAGTGAGCCTAATTTGAAGGCTCATGGAAACTCTAAAAGAATCACATTGGAAGGAAGGTAAAAGAATTCCGAGATATGTGAATGGAATAACATATTTTGGCATTTTGTATTCTACTTCAGAAGATTTCAAACTTATTGGATACACTGACAATGATTGTGGAGGAAGCATCAATGATAGGAAAAGTACCTTTGGCTACACATTTCATTTTGGAATAGTTATAGTATCATGGGCATCAAGGAAGCATCCCATTGTGACTCTTTTTTCAGCTGAAGATGAGTACGTCGCAACTACAAGCATAACTTTTCAAGCAGTTTGGATGAGAACAATGTTAAAATATTTGTTGCAGGAACAATCGAAACCAACTACAGTATTTTTCGACAAAAATTATGCCATCATGTTATCAAAGAATCATGTGTTTCACAAGAAAACAAAGCACATTTATACAAGGTATCATTTTATCAAAGAATTAGTGAATAACAAAGAAATCTATTTAGAATTTTGCAGGTCAAAAGAAGAACTCACAGACATATTTACAAAATATTTGGAAAGGGAGGAATTTCTGAAACTACACAGTGGTCTAGGTGTCGGAGCAGTAACAGATGTTTGAGATTTCATTTCAATTTAATTTTTGATGTAAATTTTGTATTTTGTAATCTCCCCTACTTATAGTTAAGGGGTAGTGTTGGAGATATTAATTACCAGTAGTGAGTTTCATGCTTATGCAGACTCTATCTATCGTGGAAATAAAATACGTTAGTCTGTAAGACACATAAAGAAGTGTTAGTAGAAGCTTATTTAATGAGTTTATCTTTATCTTTCACGAGCTTTGTTATGCAGATGAGAGTCAACCAAAATTTATTATCGTCTTAATTTTTTGAGTCAGTTTTACGTCTACATGAAGTTTTTAATCTTTATCTCTATATTTTTGAGTCTGTAAGTAGTTATAGTTGTAAAAACTCCACCATTACGACAACAAACCATGTACCATAGGTAATTTTTGTTTTCATTAGGAAAATACAATTGTCACAACATAATTGATGGAATCACAAGCGACATATCACAAAAATTAATAAAGACACAATCATTGCATCTGCACAATTAATAGAGACACATCATAAAAATTAATAACATAACATAATCATCACATTAACACAAATAAATAGATGCACAATCTACACTTCAGTATAATAAATAATGATGCATAATCAACACATCATCGCATTAGATAACGACACATAATCGACAAGTATCATAAAATAGTGACGCAAGATCAACTCATCACATAAGGATAACATAAAGAAACTACCCACCCAACCTATCCTGCAAGGTTATGATCTCCAAGACACATAAGAAACGCTCAAGCCTAGGATTCAACTGATTTATTTTGACCACTTAAACTCTCAGTGCTGGCAATTGTTCTAAGGAACAAGGAGGTGTCTAAATCCCACTAATCCAATCAAGCCGAAAATCAACTAGATCAATCAATCAATATTATTCATCACTTATTCATGGTGCAAGAGTAATCTAATTACTTTATAAGTCATACATCAACACTAATTTTATGTTGCGCGAGTAATGTAATCACTTAATTGATCATACATCAACATTAATTCTAGGTACAAGAATAATCCAGATACTTATTCAATCATACATCGACATTATTTTGATACCGTAAGAATAATCCAATTACTTATTCAATCATACATCAACATTATTTTAATGGTGCAAATGTCACCTGAAAAATATTCTAACAATAATCCAACTACAAATGACACATATCAATATAACTGACACATTTATCGCCTGCGAAGCATTCCACGAATGGTCTAACTATAATAACATATACCAATTAATCGACGCAATACTATCTATAAAGAATTCCATCATGTACCTTAATAACCTTCTAAAACTTATTAAGAATGCTCAAATTCAACTTCTAGATACACTTTTGAACATGGAATCCCACAAGAAGATTAACTTCCTTTTGAAGCATAACATAAGTTTTTCAATACCCCCTTAAGTACACTCTTCAACTATAACAAGTCAATCCTAAGAGAAATAATAGGGAACTAAGCTGTGTGCATAGTACTTGAGAGTTATGAGAAGGCCCATCCTTATTAATCATGTACATGAAGAATTGCCTTACTCAACCTATTAATTACACATTTAAGGAATCAAGAGAGATACACTTCCTTTGATCAATACCTAACAACATAATTTCCTTCTGATAATACATGCCAAAACTATTAAAGTAGTAATGACACTCTAACAATAAGGCGTAGATCCTCTCAATGCTTGATAAATCCATAGCTAACATAAATCCATACTAATACATATAAAAAGAAAAGTTGTGAACCAAAAAATATTATCTTTATAAAATTTACTTTTATATTATTTTTATATAATTTAAATAAAAATTTACTTTTAAATAAATTTATAAAAACAATTATTACGGTTGACTCAACACTAGGAAAGTGACCTTGGATTATCCCTTGAAAGTGACAACTTGGATTAGGTTTATGTTGGCAATTGACACTACAATGGAGAGTCATTTAGATTTGATGTTGAAAATAAGCAATCACAACCGTTGGGTTAGTCATGAATAAACTCAAATTAAGGTGGTGGAGGATACAAGTAAAAGTCATCAAATGGAATACGGTTGATCACCCAACACTCACATGACCTAAGAAACACAATCAAATGATGCACCAGTTCAAAATCAAATTTCTCACTCATGAGAATCATTGAGAAAATAAACATCTTTTGAGTATCAGAGGAAATCTAATGAGTCACATGACCAATATTTGGAAGTCTAAATGCCAAGGTTCCAAGCATCTAAGAGCATGGAGAAGGCCGTACTCATCGAGCCCAGTTCTGTTGTTGGAATGAGAAAGAAGAATGTGCACCCTCAGCAAACCCATATTCGGTCAATGGAAGGAGAAAATAAGATGGGCGCTATAAACAAAACAAAATTCTATCCAAGAAAGAGGAAAAATGACAATCTAATAAAATCAAAATTCTGTCCAGGAAAGAAGAAAAAATGGCACTCTAAGAAAAACAAATTTCTGTCCCGGAAAGAGAAAGAATGGCGCTCTAAGAAAAACGAATTTTTGTCAGGAAAGAAGAAAAAATGGCGCTCTAAGAAAAATGAATTTTTGTCCACGAAGAAACAAAAATGACACTCTAAGAAAAACGAATTTATGTCCAGGAATGAAGAAAAAATTGCACTCTGAGCAAAACGAATTTCTATCCAGGAAAGAAGAAAAAATGGCTCTCGAAGAAAAATTAATTTATGTCCAGGAAAGAAGCCAAAAATGGCACTCTAAGAAGAACAAATTTATGTCCAGGAAAGAAGCAAAAATGACGCTCTAAGCAAAACGAATTTATGTCCAGGAAAGAAGCAAAAATGGCAACTAAGAAAAACGAATTTATGTCCAGGAAAGAAGTCAAAATTACACTCTAAGCAAAATGAATTTATGTCCAGGAAAGAAGAAAAAATGGCACTCTAAGAAAAAACGAATTTATGTCCAGGAAAGAAGCCAAAAATGACACTCTAAGCAAAACGAATTTTGTCCAGGAAATAAGCAAAATTGGCACTCTAAGCAAAACGAATTTCTGTCGAGGGAAGAATAAAAATGGCACTCTAAGAAAAAAAAATATCAGACTGTGAAAAGAAGCAAAAATGACAGTCTAAGAAAAAAAAATTATGTCCAAGAAAGAAGCCAAAAATGACACTCTAGGCAAAACGAATTTATGTCCAGGAAAGAAGCAAAAATGGTACTCTAAGCAAAACAAATTCCTCTCCATGAAAGAAGCTAAAATGGCACTCTAAGCAAAACGAATTTGTCGAGTGAGCAAATTGAAAACGAATTTGGTTAATAACAATCCAAATTCCTTTAAAACTTAGAAGGAGGGGTTCGCCCAAGAAGAAAAACGAAGTTGGTTTAAAAAAGATCGATTTATTTTAAAACTCAGAGCATGGGAATGTGGAAGGAAGAAAATTATTGAGAATTTCTAATAATCAAAACTAGATGGCAGCCCATCTAAAAAATTATACTACTTTACACAAACATCAAGAAAAACTCGCCTAGCTAAAATTTAGAAATCCAGTACAAATTATAACAATATTTAAATCCATATACAAATTCATAACTTATTTACAAATAAATTTTTTAACGTGAATACCAGAACCAATGACGAAGATGATCCTCGAGGTGATCCTCGTCAACTAACGTTCCTTCCGACCTCTCGCTTGTTAATTGTTGAGACTTCACTGGTACCTCCCAACACACGCTATGGGTACTCTTCTTTCCCCTTATCCCCTCAACCCGCAAAGGGGTCACTCATGCACACAACCAAAAATCCTCTAGCTCCCAACTTTCCTCACAAGGCAGAGCCACCACTCTCTCTCAAGCTGGGTATCCCAACTCTCACAAGTAAAACCAGTCAAAATTTATGCAACATAACTTTACCCATAACCAGTGTGTTTTTTTCATTTTTTCATTTTTTAATTAGATAATTTAGAATTATTTCCCTCTAACACTTGTCACCCTTTCCCTAAGCTGCACAAGTAATTCCAAATTTTATTTTAATTAAATTACATTTCCCTCACCCATCATAAAAGTGCTCCATAAATCACTCATAATTGTCTCTTTATTCATCTTATTCTCATTTAATGACTGACATCTTACTAATTTTAAGTTGAGTTAAAATATGAATCTTCTTCTAGTTAGGCTAGTGTTAACTAGACTCTAAATACATTTCTATGAATACACATTCTCTCATCTTTATTTCTTTCTTATTTTTGAAAACCCTCTCTTTACATTTTCTTGCACATATGTGCCATATGTCAATATTTAAATATAATTCACTCCCTTTTATACTCTTAACTTGTTTTTCTTCATTCCCTTCTCATTTAATTTATTTAAATTAGTTACTAATTTTGTGTTAGCCTCCTACAAGAACTTAGGTTTAAGAATAAAGTTTGAATAGGCTCAAACTTGATTTGGGGTTTAAAATTATTAAATTGTTTAATTAATTAATTAATTCATTCATTAATCCAACAGTGCTCAAGAATTTACAAGGTTTAATTATTCGCTCAGCGTTTTCTAGGCCACCTAGATTCATTGACTCAAACTTTATTTACACGACCTTCCTTTCAAGATGCACTCTGTGCTCCAAGGGTGTTACTCGTCCTTCACTGGTTTTGGTAGTTTTCCAACCTCTGAAGCCACCACTCCATTTGGGCGACCTTGTGAGAGACTAAGGGCTTTTAAGGAATAAGGATCATGCCTTATTACATGCCCTTTAGAAATCTTCGTGAGTGAGTGTCTCAGTCTACCCTCACGACATCATGGACCTCTTGAACTAGGTAATCCTTAACCTACAATTTGAGCCACGACAGGAGTGGTAGTAGACTGTGACAAGGAATCTTCCACAACTCTCCCTCAATATTTGGTTTATGTGCATGGTCCATTTACTCATTATGTGAGTCATATTAGCAAGCAATTGTCAGCCTGCATCCATCAATGAAACACTGTCAATGATCCACATACAGGGTCATACTATAATCAATCATATGTCACATATGCATAAATGAAATACTCAAACCATTACAATCCACTTCCTGACTCAATTTGGAGTCTAAGGAGGTCCATTGATACCATCAACATCCACACTATGTCAATGTCCTACACACTCAGGGAAAACTCATCAATAGCATTTGTCAATACACATATATCAATAATATCAAATCATAACCATCAACATCATCCTAAATATCCATAAGCGAAATATAACCATGTACTATAATCGGATCACTTGCGCGCAAGTGTCCTCAAAGAATAAGTTGATAACATGTGGTCGTAAGAGCGGAATGTTACAGTAGTAGTGAATGTAATAGTCGATAGAGAGAAGCAATAATAACTGTGTAAGGAGTCAAGGAATCTGAGATCTCAAGCTTTGTGTTCTTCCATGTTTGCAGAAATAGTTCAGAAGTCATTGGAGTGGAAGCTTGACAAAGTCTTGTATTTTGCAATAGCACACAACGCTCAGGTTCATAATATATTATGTTTTGTGTGTTGATGTACCTCTGAGGTCTGATTGTGATTTTATGCGTTAAAGAATAACATAGTGTTGATTTTGTGAAAAAAAAATGTTTTATTAAGTATTATTATCACAGTGCACAGTAAATCGTGTAGTGTGTGAACTGTGTCGTAAGCCCTGAAAATTCAACAACTAAGTTATGTAGCGTGCAATCTTTGCAACTGTGTTGCGTAAAGTTTGTCTGCGCGTTGTATATCCGAGAGGAACCAATGGCATGGATAAAAAATAAAGTTTTTCGTCCATAGAAAAACCAGGAAAACCCAATAACATTCAACTGAAAAAACAAAAAACAAACACAATATCTCTACACTTCACCGATAATAAATATCTATTCATTTTGTCAATTAAATAATTATTTTATAAGTAAATGTTTATTTATTTATTAATATGAATAAAATAAATGTATAATTTTTAATTTTTATTTTATCAAATTTATTTATTTATTATTTAATTATAACATATAAATATCTTTTTAATTTACTAATAAAATGAAATGAAAGTTATATATAAATATTATAATTGATGTTTAATTGCAATTAGGTGCTATGTTTTTATACTTGCAAGGATGCTACTTAAAGGGTCACCGTGTTAAAAGATGTACAACAGTGAAGGACAAGACGCTCGCCTGTTAAAATCTATTACCCATCCAGAAACAAATAACTCGAAGCTATCGGGGATAGTTGAGCCACTAATCGATTTCTATAAGCCTGAAGTTATTAGCTGAATCGACATTAGTAGGAGAGATGTTAGCTGCAATAACATCGTAAACTTTTTGGTCATTATATTTTAGAAAAATATGATTTATATTAAAAGAAAATATTTCTATTATTATTATGTTTAATATTACGAATTAAAAAAAATGTTCAATTAACAACATTCAACTAAAAAACATATTCATATTAAATCTTAATTTTAAAATATTAATATAAAAAACTATTTATAATAAATTTTAATTTTAAAATATTAATAATAATACTATTGTCTATTTTTTTTAGCTGAACAAAATTATACAAATATAAGATAGTTTTTTTCAATCTTTTTCAAAATAAAAATAAACAAGTTAATTTATTACTATTTTACTTAAAATTTGATAAATCAAAATTGATCCTCTAAATTTCTATAAATACTTATAATAGAAAAATGGTTTCCTACGAAATTAACTTACTTGGCAATCATACAATCTGTTAATAAAAACATTCCTGAAATAATGAAAGTTTGAGTAAACCATGTACCAATTTGTTTTTTTATTTTGTTTTTAAATAAGGAAAATTGTTTTAAATTTCTACTTTTTTATTATTTGTTATCTTTATAGTGAAACAATTTTTATTGAAATTTCATTTTTTTTAAAATAAAACTATCATTTTTATCAAACAATTGATTCTTAAATTTATAATTTTTAATAAAACAAAAAGTTTAATATTTTAATATTTTTATTAAATTTTTTTTTTTTATTAATAAAGTTATTATTTTTAATAAAACAATTAGATTGTCATAAAGTTATTATTTTCAATAAAACAATTTTATTTTTATTTTTTTATTAATAAAGTTATTATTTTTAATAAAATAATTCAATTGTCATAGAATTATTATTTTTGATAAAAAAATTTTAACATTTTAATATTTTTATGGATAAAATAATAATTTTTAATAAAGCAAAACATTCAAAATTTCAGTATTCTTATTGTAATCAAATAATAATAATAATAATCTATTTTTAAGGTCATAGCCAAGTCACATCAAATTGGTGTATGAGACCCCCTTGTTTGTGGTAAAGGGACCCCCCTCAACCCAACTATTTGACTGGTATACATACCCTACCTCCTTTTGGATTTGAACTTGTAACCTCTTAAGATTAAACATATTATTATAGTACATATTATTTTTTATTTAAATTATTATTTTTAATAAAGTAAAGATTAAACATTTTAGTATTTTTATTATTATTAAATTATATAATATTATATTGATGATTTTATGAGTTAAATTTAGTCAAACTTTTATAAAAACTATATAAAATCCTAAAAAATAATTATTTTTTACAAAACTATTTTCAAATATTTTACATTTTTTATATTAAGAACTAATAAGATTAGCCCATGTTTCTACATTTAAATATAAATTTTCATATTTATTATAATATTTATTRTTAATTATTTTTATATTTGAAAAATAAAGAATGATAARTAAATGCTATAAAATTTCAATGTTTTGAATTTCTATTTAAATATAAATTTTCATATTTATTATAATATTTATTGTTAATTATTTTTATATTTGAAAAATAAAGAATGATAAGTAAATGTTATAAAATTTCAATGTTTTGAATTTCTATTAAAATCTTTTGATACAAAWTTTTTATCCAATTAACATAGAAAGGCATTTGAAATTTAAAAACATTTAATCTTATTTGTTATTTCAATACCGGTCTATAATTATAATTAGAATACACTTTGTAAGTATACATATAAATTGTGCATATTGAAACATATATGGTAATGATATAAAATTTAATTGGTTTATGGGATATAGTTTATATATGAACATATATACTATCCGACTTTTAAACAACTGAAAATTTTAGTTTTATGGAGTGGAATCTAGGAATCCCTAGTTATAATGAAGGTGAAAACCCTTTACACAACATGTCCAATGTAAGGTCTTTGGCTAGATAGGCACGAAGACCCTCACTTCTGATGGCATGCATATTTATTTATATTGTCACCATGGGACGCATTTTGGAGGGTATATAATAAAACAATTGTGATGAAGGATTATGCTCCATATAACACAAACACAATTAAGGACAAGGCATGCCTAGTAGACTAAGATTTTCAACATTTATGCACAAAGTTTAGTGGATTTCAAAATTTATATGGAAATGTTTTGCTTAGAAGGTCATTTTCTTGTATTGATCCCTATAGTAGGGAAATGCTAGTTCTTTTCAAACAATTATAACATACATTCAACTTGGTCTTACACTAATATTTCAATATTATGTGGTGTGTAACTATTCCTTTTAAAAATTGATAGAAATTGATGAACATAATGTTGAAGTTCTTAAACTGTGCAGTGAGACATGACACAAAAAATGGTGGAAAATCCTATAACCATCTCAACAATATATTCATTCAATGATATCGATATATAGTACATGGATGTAATCACCTTATGAATTGAGGAGTGAGAATAATGTAATCATCCTAGTTTATGCAATCTATCCAAGCTACAAAAAACATGTGTCTACCCTTAGAGTACACATCAACAAGGTACTAATTTCTAAAATAATCAACCATTAAAAAATATCACAAGGAATTCACTATGTCAAGAAAAGAAAATAAAAAATAAAATTGGTGGAAATAACATAAAATATTTCCATTAATTAGGATAAATTTTTTATTACAACCATACTACATATAACAGAAATATGGAATAATTATTTCCTATGTCTTTGATGACGCATTCATTTTTCGGTTCTCTATGAATGCCTAATATTTTTTGTTTTTGTGTTCTTTCATTGTCCTATTTCTCTTTGTTGTCATTCTCTTTCAGTGTTTTTCCTATGGAAATCAAATTTTGTTGAAAAACTCTCCTATGTGTTCAACTCCTTTGCACTGTTTTTCTCTTCGTTTCTTGGTAATTGAAATGTTCATACCATTCAACTTCCCCAACAATTTCTTGTTTTATTTTCTTGGGTAGCTACATGGTCCAATCTTTCAAAATCATTTTCTCATTATTAAATTTATGAGACTTAATAGTTGTGGTGACTTAAACAACTTGTTTTCCCCTAGTAAATCATCATGTGACTTGTCACGATCTCTTTACCATATTCATGGAGCTAAAATTGAAAAATACATAATTAAAATGCTTCCCACACATCTTTCAACAACCTTACATCATGTGTTGTAGAAACTATGACAGCATGTGTTGCAACAACTTTTACAAGAACAAAAAAAATGTGGTACAACAATAGGAATTTGACACTTATTCCTTCCTATAATTTATTAACTTAAACTTGAAATATTTTATAGTTGATGTAGATTTCTTGAGGCCAAAGATTCTCCTGCATCAAACATCCTTGGTAAGAAAAACATGATCCCTAGTTCATGTGGATGCAATTGTGGTTCCAATGGAGGATGAATGTCCTTTTAGGCATTCCAACTCCTTTTCAGAGATCCATGATGCATCTTAAAAACCCTTGTTTCTCTACTGGACTAAATATTCAAAATACCATATATTTAAGTTCTTCTTGCAAATCCTCTTCGCCAAAACTTGTTCCAATTCTTTGGTTGGTTTAACAGGAATTTGTTTCTTCTATTCAATCATCATATCTTCTTCATCATTCTCATCTCCCTCTTGAAACTCATACGATTCAGCCACATTAAATATTGGAGATTTGTCAAAATCTTCTGGTAATTCTAAATTCTATGCATTATCATAAA
>ML802446.1:17274-28538 GCA_009831015.1 Picea engelmannii
TAGTTATCTATTGATCCTCTTCATTCTTATGTGCTTCAATACTCATAGGAGTATCAATAGGAACAATATAAAGTCTTCCCTAATTCCTTCTTCCTTTCTTTTGTTTATATTTTTGTTGATGAGGAGTTTTTAGTACATCATCAAAATAGTGTTTGAAAATTTCCAAGATCATGATCACTTAATTATTCTGCTAATCTCTTATTGAAAGTGCATCATCATCATCATCATTTTTTTGTGCAAGAGAAGCTTCTTTATCTTTTTTTCTGGAGAATTACCTTTTTGAATTTTTCATTTGTTGGGTAATGGATAATTTACTTGTAGGACATTATCAAGTTTTGTAATTGTGTGACATTTTTCTTTAGGAGTTTTATTTTCTTGATCTTGATTCACTTTATATGCATAACTTTGATTTCGATATACCTTATCAGAAACTTCACCCATCATCTCCTATTGTCAATTTTATTAATTTCAGGTGCAATATCTTTATAATCGTTCTTCCTTTGAACTTTAGCTTTTCTTCTCCATATCTTCTTATAATTTTCTTTAATGATGGAGATACTTGGATTCATGGAATACTTTGGAAATCTACATTCACTAGCATTATGACCATAATTTTTTCATTTTTAGCATTCAATATTGAAGTCTTGTAAGGGAGAGAATGAGTTATGATTTCTTCTTTCTGCATTATTCTTATTGTTTTCATATGTTTGAACATTTCTTGGATTGTACTTAATAGAATATTTACAATGTACTTCTTTATGTCCAAAAATTATTGCATGGATAGAAATATCCAAGGAAAATGTATTGATTTCCTTTAGAGGGATTCCTTTTGATGATTCTATTCTTTTTGTCATCTTTTTCTTTAGTAGGGAGTGCAGATTTATGTTTATTTGGGACAGTCTTCAATGGTATTTGCAACAGATTTTATTGTCTACTTATGGAGTTATTAAGAGAATCTTCATAGCTTATTGGTTATTTTTCATTATTTTTTCTGTAGAGGGATCATCTGGTCCCATCTTATACAAATGTCCAGCTATGAGTTGAAAATCTGCAATGCGGACTACCAACTGTTTCTTATGAATGACTGTGTACTCGCGAGGTGTCATTCTAGTGGACAAGAGCTGAACTATCTTAGCGAAGTGATCATCGACTTTTCTGATGACCAACAATTGTGCATCTAGTAGTGTATCCTCCAAACTGGTAGGTTCCTCTCCATGTTCCTACCTATACTGTCTTTTTTATGTCTGGTTCTTGGTTTCAACTGCACCTGGTACCTAGACCCTTCTTCCTTTTGCTTTTAGTGAGATATTTGAGGTAGTTCGTTGTCATAATACAACTTCAACTGGCTCCCATTTACCAAACATTATTTCCATTATCCATTAAGGGTCTTCAACTGCGCAACTCCTCCTTATGTGACATAAGAAACCTCAAATGGCCGAAGCTAATGTGTCATGAACTTCCCTGAATGCTTCATGAACTTGTTGTCATATAACAATACCAAATCTCCCTGCTTAAATGCTTTCCTCCTGATATGTCTGTCATGGTAATCCTTTCCTCTTTCTTTCTGTACCTCCTGCTGAAATCCTACAATAAACATGTCTTCTTCTAGTTCTAACAATTGTGCAAGCCTGTCTTGAACAACGTCGGTGTCATCCATACCTATAAATGTTGGAAGTCTTAAAATAGGAACCAAGTATTCCATAAGTACTATTGCTTCCAATACATATACTAACTTAAAGGGAGTCTTTGCTGTCAACCTCTTGCAAGTAGTTATGTAAGCCCATAATACTGTTGGAATTCTTAAATCCCAATCATCTTTGTTGACACTACAAATCTTAATCAGTGTTGTCTCCAAGATATTATTGAAAGCTTCGACTGTACCATTCACCTTTGGGTGGTATGGAGTGCTCTTCTGATGGTGAACTTCGAATTCTTGAGTCAAGGATTCAGTAGTTTTGTTGATGAAGTGTGTACCTTGATTACTCATGAGGATCTTTGGGCATCCAAATCTAGTTATAATATCCTCAAAGATGAACTACACAACTATAGCTGCACTACATTGCTTAACTTCTCTTTCTTCTGATCATCTAGTAAAATACTCTGTCATAGTGATAATGTATCTCGCTCTTGTGTGCCTTCCTGGTGGGCTAATAGGTCCCACAAAGTCAATGCCCCATTTCTAGAATACTTGTAATGTTAATTGTGGTTCCAAAGAAATATCATCCCTTCTAGAAGGCTTTCCTACTCTTTGATATACATCGCAGGCTCTGTAGTGTTCCTTAGCATCCTTATGTAAAGTAGGCCACCAAAGGCCATCTCTGAGAATATTTTGCGTTGTTTATTTCCCTGCATAATGTCCTCCCACGATGCCTTCATGCGCTTCTGCAAGAATCAATGGTCTTTCTGCCTCAATAAAACATATCCTCAAGATCTCATCTGGTCCCATCTTATACAACTGTCCATCTATGAGTTTAAAATCTATAACACCCCAGGTTTTGAACCCCCATATTAAATAATGTATTGTTACAATGTTGAGAGGCCAGGGTGCCCAAACAATTATTAAAAGGCTAGTGTGCCCAATACATGTAATGTTTTCTGTCATTATTAATAATAAATACATGGTTGGTTGCTAGATGGACAAGGACTAGAGTTATATGGGGTGATGATTCCACAAGAGAGGGGACTTGAGGGGTTAAATGTTTATTTCCTATTTTAATTATGCATTTGTCTAAGGGAGGGGATCGGTTACGTGAGCTTCTTGGGGAAGGCCAGGAGGTTCTTGATTCCCCATTAGGTTACTTAAAACTGCCTCTGGTCTGATGGGGGGGTTCGACTAATGTCTTGTTTGTTGATTGTATATACATTCATTCATTTCCCCTCATGCACCCACTTACCCATTCATTGATCCATCCTCATATGCGTCTTGGATTGGGAAAGGGAACTGAACTACTAAAGAATTAGCCATGGGATAGTTGGTTCTAGTGGT
This sequence comes from Picea engelmannii, assembly GCA_009831015.1. Classification (NCBI taxonomy): domain Eukaryota; kingdom Viridiplantae; phylum Streptophyta; class Pinopsida; order Pinales; family Pinaceae; genus Picea; species Picea engelmannii. The sequence goes on from ML802446.1 coordinate 20,261, forward strand.
CGGTGGAGTGATCCAACCGTGACTTGAGGCCTGCATGTCTGAGATGCATTGGCCTGTGTCCAATGTTGCTCACAGCTGCGAGTCCTGAGAGTTTCAACATCGAGATTATGGACCAGTTGCACTGGAGCCCAAATAAGGATAAGGACTTCTTAAGGGACTGCAAGGCAGAGAAGGGTGGAGGTTCGTTCTCTCGGGTGGTGAAATTTGGGTAGAAGAGAGTTGGGTATTTGGATTGTTGTGAGAGTTGGGAAGCATGTGAGAGATTGGGTGTTGACTGGTTTGGAAAGACAAGTAACACTTTGGAACTGTCCTTGTGGATTCATAGCCCTGGCTCTGGGGTGACACTACTATTGAGATTTGAAACAATAATGTCTATGGTTGGGTGGAACGTCCTTAGTCTGCAGACAAATGGTGTCATCTTTCATAAATATAAGTGTTCTCTGTTATGGTATCATTTGCATGTACATGAATGTATTTTCATTGTATATTTAATTATCGTTTAATTGAATCTTTAGACTATGCATGATTGTTGACTACTATTGTTCATGTCATTAAATTCTTTCCTTTTATGAATCCTTAAATTTTAAAAAGGTATCGATAAGAGAAATAATTCTAAGGGCACGCTTTAAGTTAGCGTACCCCGACCTATGGTTGGTTGGGTATGTTACAGTTTGGTATCAGAGCTTCTAGTTGAAACACCGGGCCGGTAAGGGCTAGGTCTATTGGTGAGACTCATGTGGTCGAGATCCAACTTTGAACTCGAAGTTGAAAAGTTCAGGAGGAATGGCATTGTAGAATCTACGCAGGAGATAGAACGCCAGAAACCCGTGTAAGCGGTTTGAAGGATTGCCACTATCCCCTTCGAATTTGGGAGCGATTGCCACTATAAGATCGAGAGAGATACAGGATTGTTGGATCAGTGGACAGGCGAACATGGGTCGTCCGATGAAAAGAAAACAAGGGTCAAGGTCACAACCGTCGAATCCCATTGGAGAGTGAGATCAATGGATGAAAGGTAGATGAAAGGATCAATGGATGAAAGGAGATCAATGGATGAAAGATGGATCAATGGATGAAAGGTCACAACCGTCGAACTTAGTTGCATGGGAGATAATTTCCCAAGGTAGTCCCGCAATCCAAACCACAGTTTCCCCAAGGGGTTATGTGTCAGCATCAAGATAATTTCGAGGCAAAAAGAGGTTTACTCCAAACCGTCGATGCGTGCCCCTGCAAATTGAAAGGCATGCAGTGATGTGACATGTTAGGGCTCAAACATAAAAACTCTATATAGACGAAGTATATCTTGATCATTGATCACCAAGAGGTATGTGTTGATAGATCAGTAACTCCGAGAAATCTGTTCGAGAGGTTTTCAGTTGATATTTGAAGCTCTCTAAGAACAGAACACTGGAGAGCTGAAGTGAGCCTCAACCGTTTGATTCAAGAGGACACGCGGAAAAATCTCGTGTACTTCGAGGAGGTTTTGAAATTTGATATTTCTAAAACCTGAACACCCGAAAAAATCTCAGCCATTGATCTATCGAGAGCCACACATCACTAGATCCATGGCTTTGGATAATATCCAATGGGGCTAGATAAGTTTTGAACTTTGATATTTTTGAATTCTGAAGAGCTGAGGTAAACCTCCACCACCAGATTAGGGAGGGAACGCGGTGCCTATCTGTGGACTCTAGGTGAAGACCCGAAGTGAATCTTAGTCATCTAATCCAGGAGGATACATGGTGATAGATTGGCCAGTTCGAGAATGCAGAGTTCGAGAGAATTGGAAGTGTGCTAGTATGGAAACTCTCAAAGTCCCGAAGCCAAAAGAGCTGAAGTGATGGGGCACATTGACGTCACCAGGAGGTGATGTGGACCTCGAAATTTCCCAAGTGACATGGCTTGTGCACGTCACCTGGGATGACATGGACACATTGAGTTTGAAGGATCATGACTGTCCCCTTCGAATTCGGGAGCAATTTCCACTGTAATATCGAGAGAGATCCAGGATTGTTGGATCGATGGATAGGAGAACAAGGGTCATTCAATGAAAAGGAGGCAAGGTTTAAGGTCACAACCGTCGAATCCCATTGGAGAGTGAGATGAACGGATGAGAGGTGTTTCAAGGAAAAAAGTTTCATTGGAGATAATTTCCCAAGGTGGTCCCACAATCCAAACCACAGTTTCCCCAAGGGGTTATGTGTCAGCATCAGGAGAATTGTTGGGCGAAAAGAGGGTTACTCCAAACCACCGATGCGTTCCCTCGCAAATCGAAAGGCATGCAGTAATGTGACATGTTATGGCTCGAACAATGAAACTATGTATAGCCGAAGTAGATCATGACCATCGATCACCGAGAGGTACGTGTCAACAGATCAGTAACTTCGAGGAGGTTTTGAAATTTGAGATTTTTAAAACTTGAAGACTCGAAAGGATCTCAGCCATTGATCTGTCAAGAACCACGCGTCACTAGATCCATGGCTTTGGATAATATCCAATGGGTCTAGATAAGTTTTGAAATTTGAGATTTCCTTAGTCTGAAGACCCGAAGTAAACCTCAACCGCCGGATTAAGGAGGGAACGTGGTGCATATCCATGGACTCTCAGTGAAGACCCGAAGTGAATCTTAGTCGTCTGATCTAGGAGGATACATAGTGATAGATTGGCGAGTTCGGGAATGCAGAGTTCGTGAGAAATGGAAGTGTGATAGTATGGAAACTCTTGAAGTGCTGAAGCCCAAAGGGTCGAAGTGATGGGGCACGATGACATCACTAGGAGGTGATGTGGACCCCAAAATTTTTGAAGCAACGTGGCTTGTGGACGTCACCTGGGATGACATGGACACATGGAATGTGTGCCATGTGTCATTAATTTTTGAGAACTTGGAGTATTGAAAATTTAGTTAGAAGGTGACACGTTTCACCCACATGATTGGGCCACGTGTCTGCTTCTAGTATTTCTCCACATTGCAAAAAATTGTGCAGTCCAGAGAGTGGGCACTTCGAAGGGGAAATATGTGAGAGGTAGCGTTAGGTCGAAAACTCCTCAAGGCCTGAAGGCCAGAGTATGTATCGACCATTGATTTCAGAAGACACACGTCGAAGGATCTTTGACTTTGGGTGAAAGAATTGTGAGAGAAAGTGCACGAGGAAAGTTTGAAACTTTGGAAGCCCGAAGAGTCGAAGCAATTCACAACCATTGATCTATGGGAGGACACCCGTCGAAAAATCATGAACTCTGGGTAAAAGCGTTCCAGGAGGAGGCAAGCAAGGAAAGTTGAGATTCCCGAAGCGTGAAGTCCCGAATTGGATCTCGATCATTGATCGTGAAAGAGGACGAGGATCGTTGATCTGGTCTTGGCCAAAATTTCTGAAGTCTGGAAGCTCTAAACAAGCTCTTTTTTATCTAAGTCCAGGCTCATGACTGTGGTCATATGCAAATTGAGAGGCTAGGGAAGGAGGGATAAGGTTTGAATTGGTTCTCTTCGAGACATAAAAGTTTTAAGGAAGGATTTAGACATGGTTTCTAGTCGTGGTCACCTAGTAAGGTGGTTTGAAGGAAGCACCTGCACAAGATGAGATTATGTGTCAGCCAAGGATAATAGGACACTATTATTTTTGGAGAATGGGAATATGGTCTCCATGAAAAACAAAAAAAAAAAGATACATGTAGTATGGTTTGGCAATTTTGTTTATCATATGTATAATTCTAACAAAATGGTCGCTTGCACATTTTGCATAATTAAGGGGCTTAAGAACATCAGCTCAGGATGCATATTGAGGAAATGGAAGAGGGCGAGGGAGCCTCAAGTCATGATAAGGAGGCTGAAGGCTAGAATACGAGAGTTAGTAATGAAGAGACAGAGTCCAACGGACGTAAAGGAAAAGGAGAACATGAAACATTAATAGAAACGGTGAGAAACCTGAAGATGGAAGTGCAGAGCTACAAAGCAGACAACGAGATACTGATGAGAGAGAAAAGTCATGATATAGTTGTAGATATTAAATCAATCGCAGAGACAAATGATGAAGGGATCAAACTCAAGATAAGAGGAAGAAGGAAGGTGCCATGAAAGAAGGGATGATCATGGAACATATGGTTATTCTAGAAGTGATAGAAGAGATCATGGACACCACTCACCTCCTTACTCAGAAATAAAATTTTATGCAGTGGATGATCCTGTAAGAAGTCCAGAGGTGTCTCTTGTTAGACACCAAACAAGGAAACAAGAGGTAGATAGTTTGCAAGGAGATTTGATGAAGCTCAAGCCACCTTACTTCGATGGTGAAAGAGAAAGGGAAGATGACATCGAAGCATGGTTGCTTGGTGTCCAGAGATATTTTTACTTGTAAAACTATTCGTCCAACCTGGAAGCCAAGATTTGCACCTACCATTTACATAAGAAATCTGCAATGTGGTGGGACCAACTGAGGCAAGTGGAACATGTTAATGAAATTAGGATCACTTGGAAGTAGTTCAAGAAGTACTTCCAGAAGGAGTACCTCTCAGAGAATTTCAATGACAATAAAATGTAGGAGTTATTTGAACTCAGGTTGGGAAGCATGACTATGGCAGAGTATGAGAAGAAGTTCTTGTGATTTTTAAAGTATGCCAGGTTCATTAGTGATGAGAAAGTGAAAATACAAATATTTCTAAGTGGACTGCCATCCTTTTATAAGAAAAATATCAAGTATGATGAACCCAAGACCTTGACTGAGGCCATCAAGAATGCTAAATACCTGTATGAGTAAGGCAAGGAAAGAGAATCCTTTCATAATTATTGGAAGAATAAGAAAAATGTGAAGTTCGATCAGAGGAGGAAAGGATTCAAACCTCCCTTCAATAGGAATGAGACTAATAGAAATCATCAAGATCAATATGCTAAGGGAGATTTCAAGAAAGAAGATTCCTTGGGAAAAAGGGGAAGACCACCAATCCAATGTTGGGGATGCAAGGAAGATCACTTGTACAAGTATTTCCCACATAGAAAGGACAAAGTGAAGACTATTGAAAACCTCCAAGAGGCTACAACAGTTGAAGATATGGGAAGAATCTATGCATCTTTAGATGATCGACAAGCGGAGTACGAGTCCAATATGGTCAAGGTGGAAGGTAAGATCATAAATCAAACAGTTTATATTTTGATTGATTCAAGAGCAAGTCATTGCCACATTGATCCTAAGATAGTGGATAGATTAAATTTGGAGAAAAGTAAACTTGGAAAATAATGTTTGGTTCAGTTGGCCATTGGGACCAAAAGAAGAATCCATGATATGGTCAGAAGTTGTTCCATAAGTCTTAATGGCATGAATACTAGTGTTGATATAAATTTCATACCATTAGGGTCTTATGATATTCTGATTGGAATGGATTGGTTGGAAATGAATCATGTTGTCCTACATTGTCATAACAAGACATTTACATGTCTTGATGGAAATGGAAAACATAGCATTGTGAAAAGAATTCCAAGACCCATCTCTATAAGGGAGATTTCATCCTTACAACTAAAATGATGTTTTAGGAAATGATGTCAATTGTATGCAGCTCATGTGGAAGAGTCAGATAATACAAGGGGGCCAAGCCTCAAAGATTTCTCGGTACTACAGGAATTTGAAGATTTATTCCAAGAAATACCCAGATTTCCACCAAGAAGGGAGATAGATTTATTAACTTATTTACTGCTAGGAGTTTCCTCGGTGTCAAAAACACCTTACATAATGAGCATACCAGAGTTAAAAGAATTACAAATTCATTTGGAGGAATTGTTGAAGAAAGGGTACATACGTCCAAGTGTTTCACCTTGGGGAGCAACAATACTTTTTGTCAAAAAGAAGGATGGAACCTTGAGGCTGTGTATTGACTTCCGATAGCTGAACAAGTACACTATAAATAAAAAGTATCCTCTACCCCAAATTGATGACCTCTTTGATCAACTAAGAGGATAAAATGTATTCTCAAAGATTGACCCGAGGGCAGGATACCATCAAGTAATAATCAAGGAAGAAGACATTCATAAGACCACCTTTAGGACTAGGTATGGGTATTATGAATTTGTAGTGGTGCCATTTGGACTGACCAATGCACCAATTGTCTTCATGTTCTTAATGAATGGCATATTCACAAATTATTTGGATAAGTTTGTCATAGTATTCCTGGATGAAATACTTATCTATTCTAAGTCTGAAGAGGAGCATAAACATCACTTAAGACTGATGTTGCAAGTACTGAGAGAACATCACTTGTATGCCAAGATGAGTAAATATTATTTTTATCAAAAGCAGATCCATTACTTGGGACACATTATTTCAGAGTAGGGCATAGTAGTAGATCCAGAGAAGATCAAAGCCATTGGAGGATGGCCAACACCCAGAAATGTGTCAGACGTCAGATCTTTTATGGGATTGGCTGGCTACTACAGAAGCTTCATAGTAGGGTTCTCTAAGATTGCTCATCCCATCACTTCTTTTCAAAAGAAGGGAACTAAATTTGAATGGACACTCAAGTGTGAAAATAATTTTAATTTGTTGAAGGAATTACTTACTAGTGCACCTGTGTTAAAGATTGTTGACCAAAAGGAAAATTTTGTCATATGTACAGAGGCATGTAAGGAAGGGCTTGGGGGAATCCTCACGCAAAATGGACATGTCATTAGATATGAGTCCAGAAATACTAAGGAACATGAGAGGAACTATGCTACCCATCACTTGGAACTTGTTGCCATTGTTCACGCCTTGAGGATGTGGAGGCATTATCTCATGGGGAAGAAATTCGAATCAAGGACAGACCACACTGGCCTGAAGTATCTTTTTGGATAGCCAACATTGAATGCCAGGAAAACAAGATGGTTGGAATTTTTAAGTGAATATGAATTCGATATCAAGAATATCAAGGGAAACAATAATAAAGTTGTCAATGCACTTAGTAGAAGAGTGCATACCATGCATGCTACTATTGTCATTATGCATTAGTCAAACTTGAAGAGAATAATTTTATATGGTCTTATTATGGACCCACATTAACTACAGGTAAAGGAAATCTTACAGCAAGGAGATGTACATCAGAAAATAAATGAGTATGAGATAAAGGAAGACAAGCTACTCATGCATAAAAATAGAATCTATGTTCCTAGTTTTGGAGAACTGAAGAATTTGGTACTGAAGGAAATTCATGATGTTTCTTATGCTAAAAAATGATTACAGTAGTAAGAAGGAATTTCTTTTGGTTGGGAATGAAGAAGGATGTTTCTGATTACATTGCTCGATGTATGGAATGTCATAAGGTGAAGGCTGAGCATAGGCACCCAGCGGGTTTGCTGCAACCATTGCCAATCCCAGAGAAGAAATGGGAAGTGGTCACCATGGATTTCATCACAGGATTACCCAGAATGAATAAGAAACATGATTCAATCATGGTGGTGGTTGAAAAATTAACAAAGGCTGCTCATTTTGTGTCTGTGAAAACAACACATAGAGAGGCTAATATTGCAAAGATTTTCATGGAGGAAATTGATAGGTTGGTGGGATACCTAGGACAATTGTCTCGGACATAGATACAAAGTTTAAATCCAATTTTTGGAGGGTATTGTTTAAAGTATTTGGCACAAATATAAAATTTAGTACAACATATCATCCCTAGACAGATGGAAAAACAGAGAGAATCAATCAAATAATTGAAGACATGCTGAGAATGTATGTGATGGATAAGCCATCTAAGTGGGAAGATTACTTACACTTGGTTGAATTTGCATATAATAATGGGTATGAAGCTTCATTAAGAATGAGCCCATTTGAAGCCTTATATGGTAGGAAATGTGATACTCCAGTAAGTTGGGACAACCCAACAAATAGAGTGGTACTTGGGTAAGAGTTCCTCAAGGACATGGAAGACGAGGTGGTTAAGATCAAGCATAATTTAATGGAAGCTCATGATAGACAAAGTTTATGCATACAAGAATAGGACAACTAGAAAATTTAAAGTAGGGGAGAATGCACTTTTGAAAGTGAATCCCAAGAAAATCTCTTTGAAATTGGGTAGTTGTACAAACCTGGTAGCCAAATTTTGTGGTCCATTTCAAATATTGGACAGAATAAGGCCAGTTGCATACATGCTTGCATTGCCTACTTCCATGAATGTGCATAATGTATTTCATGTATATTTACTAAAGAAATATGTACCCCTAACCATGTTATTGATTGGAATCTGATTCAGGTAGAGAAGGAAGGATATTTTTAGGTTCCGCCAGTGTGGGTATTGGACAGAAAATTCAAAATTTTCCCGA
>ML802446.1:41036-69022 GCA_009831015.1 Picea engelmannii
CATGGTCTTATCAATGCCAAAATGTTAACCTCAACCTCTGATTTGCAACTCTCTAATAATATTCATCTGCAATGAGCTTTGTGGAATGCACAAACTTTTGTTCTTGAGCAAGAATCCTTCTTGAAGATGAAAATACAAATATCATGTTCTATCAATGCTCCAAGGTTCTTTGCACACTTTCCAAGCCTCTTCTAAATATGCATCTTCTACATACAATTCTTTTATACATTCCAATCTAACAACATCCATTGATAAAGTATTCATAAACATCATTCTTCGACTCAATGCATATGTACTCTATTCGGCTTCCCAACCCATGTTTAAAAAAAAAAAAACCTTTCCAAAAATCTACCCATTTGGAATGCTTATACGTATTGCGGCGCCTTGCGAATAGTAAATAAGACAAAGTTTTTGGGAAACATGCAATGTCACCATTTCTTCAAGTATTGTGCAATAGCATAAAACTCTTGATCATAAACATAGTACTTATTATTAGCATCATTTAATTTCTCACCAAAGAATGCCATCAATCTTCCTTCTTGTCTCAAAACTGCTCTAATTGCTTAACCACTTGCATCACAGTCCACTTGAAATACTTTATTTAAATATGGAAGTTCTAAAACTAGTTGTTCATCTACATTTTTATTCGAATATTCAAATGACTTCATGGTTTTTGATGTCCACTTAAAATTTCTCATTGTCATGCATTCAATAAGTGGTGCACAAATCTTGTTGAAATGTTTGATAAATTTTTTGTAGAATCTTTACAAACCATGGAAACTTCTTACATAAAATGTACCTTGAGGTGTCATCCATTATGAAAATATCCTTAAACGTTTTAGGATCCATCTTCAAACCTTCCTTGGAATAAAAAAATCTCAAGAACACTAGATCTTCCTTCATAAATGTACATTTTTTCAAATTGATCAACAATTTCTCTTCTCCCAACCACTGTAACACCTTTTTCACGTGCTCTAGGCATTCTTCTTTGGTCTTTCTTAAAATAAAAATGTCATCTAAGTGCACAACTACATAATTATCCAAATATGATTTCAAAACTTCATTCATAACTCTCATGAATGTGTTGGGTGCATTGGTTATTCCAAATGGCATAACTAACCACTCAAACAACCCATCCTTTTTCTTGAATTTTGTCTTCCATTCATCACCTTCCCTTATCTGAATCTGCTGGTAGTCACTCTTAAAATAAATATTTGAAAAGTACTTGGTCCCACTCAAACAATCCATAAGGTCATCCATCATGTTTCTCCTAAGATTTACTCTAGGCTCACAGAATAATATGAGGCATCCAAAATTTTAAAAGTTGTTTTTTTTATAATGCTTTTCTACCTTCATTTTTAAGTTGAAAATCTCAAATGAGTTTAATGATTAGAAAAAAACAAAGGAAATATCTCTTTCTTTGAGTATTTTATAGATATCGAATATATGGAAGGTAGAAGTGATTAACAAAAAACTGTAAAAATAAAGTAAGGTATCCAATACTGATAAATATTTCCTTATCCATAGTAGAAGAATTATGTCGAATGAATCTTTTAAAGACGAATTTAAATAAGGAGATTCATGTAGATACAAGTCTTGTTTTACTCATAGAATAAATAGGGGAAACGTTATAGCTAAACAAACTTACAATTATATGGACCACAATAGATGTGTTACTAAATTGTAGCCATTCAATATTTAAGAGTCATAGAATGAAGAAAATAAGATTGGCAAAATGAAAATACATAGAAAACACATAACTCAATGAAGGGAAATGCAGAATCTTTGTCTTCTCTTTCAAATTGATATTCAAAAAGTTCTCTTTTATATTCAGCGAGAAGAAGCCTGGAATAGATCTTTGATTTATTTATTTGTACAAAAATTGTATTAACCGAAAGTACTTAGACATTCCACATTCTTCATTCTCAAAATAGAATACAATCATAACTAAAAGACAAAATGAAGATATTTCTTGATCTATTGCAATTTCTTTTTCTTACTAGGAATTCATTCGCCCTCTATTTTCTTGTGGACGTGCTTGGTTTTTCTTTATCCTTTAATTCGGCATGTAGTCCCATTAATGTAACAACGAACATGGAAGGTTCAAAATTCTCATTTAAATCAAATAAGAAATCCTTTTTATGCACCAATGGTAACTTTTCTTGAACTTTAAAAAATCCCTGTTGTGTGATCTATTGTTGTAAACTTGGTTTTACTAGCAGATCATTTACTATTCATAAATCAATATGATTTAACTATAGTATATTATTTTGTACATTTTCTCTGTTTTTCTTTAGAGTCTCTTTGCTCTTTTTTATCTCAATTTGTCCAATTATATCATGAATACAATTGAGATCAATCTCTGACATTTCTGGATCCACGGTTGAAAGAGCGTTAAGACAAGCCTCTTTTCCCTCTCTAGATAGCTTCTTTCTTTCTTCAAGATTATTTTCCAAGACCTTTAAATCCATTTCTCCCTTTATCTGATCAAATTGTGAAAAGAGAACAATTCCAGGTACATTAATATTTTGTCTCCATACTATGAATTCTTGGAATTTGGATATGGTTATAAATGCTTCCCTCTCCTTTTCATAAATATTATTCCAAGAATGATTGATTACTTGATAATTTATTTCAATAATATCCATATTTTCATATAGATATTATTGGACAATTTTAACCTTTTCATTTACCTCCCATGCTTGTTTCTTCAAGGAAGAAATGCCCATTCCTATTCTCTCAAGTGAGGTTATTAGAATCTTCAATTTCTCTATTAACATAGCTCTCTAGGAAAGCATGTTATTACTCAAGTGTTGTTTTTTAACACTTAATTTCAATTGGTCTTTTAACTGCTTAATCCATTATTAAAAATCTTGTCTGATTTGATCTGTATCAAAATTGATTTTATCGTTGGAATTCATTTCCATCTATTGCATATAATTATGCTATTGTTCAACCATAAGATTCTTTTGGTCCAGTTGTATTTTGATATTATCCAATGACTACAGGCTGGCAGTTGCAAAGGATTGCAATGAATCTACAACTTTTTTGGATTCAGGGTTACTCTGTCCTTGTCTATCATATATCATTTTATGATTTTTGGTATTTCCTCCCTCCTTCTGTCGAGATTCCCTTCGTATTATAGCCTTCTTTTTCTTGTTGAAAAGTAAATATTATGAAGGCGTATATTCAGGTTCAATATCTTTCAGGTCATCTATATTAATAACCTATGAAGAAGGTAAATCAAAGCATGATGCCATGGGATTCAAGGATGGGATAGGAGTAATAAGTGCAATAGATTCTTGTTGATTTGTAGTATATTTCACTAGAGTTTCAATTCACTTTTATATTTTTATTGATATTCCTATTTATTTTCACATATATAAATGATGGTAGACATTAAAGAGTAATCTTAGATTTTTAACTGGCACCATGTGGCTTATGATTGTGACCCCCTTAATTGTAGATTCATGGCTATATGGTTGGGAAATCCCATTTGTCACCTCGGGGTTGGTATTTTTACCTTGTAAAAGAATGCATCACATTATTTTGTTACTAATTTTGGTTACCATGTACGATGATGTCTGGCATAGTAATTAAAGTCATTGCGCCACTAATGATGGATAGTTTCTTTTATGCACTAAAATTATAGTATCGATGGGTGGACGTAATAGATAGAATTCATGTACTGATTTAAATGAAAGACACTTTTGTTCCCATGCTTAAATTGATGCATGTTGAATTTATGGTTTAGATTTCCTTGCGCGGTACATGTTGATGATGAGATGAATTAGAAGATAGATTTCTCGCACACATAATTTATAGCGTAAGTAAGTGATGTTAGACCCTAGATGCCTCGAGCGTAGGGAAACCATGATGTAACGAATGATATTAGAAGCTTAGACTACTTGTGAGTGATGAAGTGATGATGAGGTGAATGAATGTCAGACCTTAGATCTTGCGCAAAGAATTAATTGATGATGCTTTTGCGCCTCAACTCTAGCCGATGTTTAATTTATGTTTGTGATTATATTTCCTTACCCAACTTATGTGTACAGTCGTTCACCTTGCGCCTTCACTTATGTGGTCATATGACGGATTAACAACCCTTTCTTGCATTGTTAATGTACTAAATAATGTACTTTTATTGTGCCATGAAATTACTAATAAATGATTGTTGTGGACTTCAAATTGCTTGCGCAAGTTGAAATGATTTGATATAAGACGATTTATGCGAATGATTCCTCATGCGCCATGTTTATTGATGTTTAGTATTGATGGAATGATGTGTCGATGATGTTTCCTTTATTAGGATGTTTTAATTTCCAAATGCAACTTTAAAAGAAAAAAAAATGGACCTGTTGTACACCGCTTGTTGTCGTAGCGGTGGGGTCGTTGCATATGGTATCAGAGCAGGTTCAACCCTATGACTGTGGATAGTCAGGCCTTCCTATGAATTAAACCCTTCATTAATACTTATCGGTAATTAAATTATTAACCGGTCCATCCAGCAATCACGGTTAGAGGACACCGCAGAGGTTCACAACGTGGTGCTAGGGAAGTAGGTGCAATGCCTCCAAAAGCGCCCGTGCCCTAGGAGTATAACTCCCAAGGGGAAGAATAACTCCTTGGGTAGGATTCGATTGTTGTATGGGATATGGATAGTCTGATGCAGTCTTATCATAGGATGTCTTAGGCCTTGATTATCCGTCTAGATAGTGATGAGGCCAGGGGGCCTGTACCTCTGAGGGTCCACAGTGTGCTCCAGCCAGTACTGGTAGCATTCACAGAGAACTCTAGAAGATTGAGTTCCCAAGTTCACAAGTGCCATGGAAGGCTCAGCCACTAAGGCATGGCTAGAGAATAAGGCGATGTTCTTCGCACGTCATAGTTATGACCTCCAACAAGAAGGTCTGCACGACGGTCTTCATCTAAATGGGAATGCTCTTATATGGTGGAATATGCTCCTACCTCAGCTCAACATGGTCTTCGAAGCCATGTTATGGGAACGACTCGAGGAATGTTTATGGTAGAATTAATTGTCAAAGAAACTCATTAAGTGCCAACTCGATGATTTCAACGCCTTACGACGGGGTGGTCGTACAGTGTTGGTTTATGAGACTAAATTTATGGAGCTACTTCGGTATGCCCCGCATATGAACACAAAGAAGCTAGAGGTTAACAAGTTCATCATTCAGACTTAAATCTAGATTTCATGTGAAGGAGAGTATCTAAATGCCTCGGACATTGCACGATGCAACCCAGTAGGCTTCATTGTTGAGGAAGAATTCACCGTGGAATTTAGCGCATGAGTCCTGCAAGACCATCTCGACTGATGACATCTGGTGCGTAGAAGCATCAAAATCGAACTAGAAAAGTCATATTAGTATCAATATATGTCTATAGAACCCTTGTTCACAAAAACACGAAGACGCATTCCTCAACAGAAGACCGCCTACAAGGGACCACTGCTTCAGCTGCAATAGTTGTTAGGCCTGTTTAGTAGAACAAACTAGGGTTCAAGCTGGTGGGCCCATGTCTCTACTTCGAGGACCAGGAGTACTAGATCGAAGACTAGATGCTGGCAGGTGGAGAGCCACATCACCAGTGCGATTTTTCGGTTAAGAGGGCCAAAGCGGCTAGATCGATAGGACTCACTATAGTTGGATATTTGGGAAAGGCCCATAGGATTCATGCAGTAGTGAATAGCCTCCCACCTGAGCACCAAACTACTGTGCTCGAGACGTCAGGCATGATTGCCAACCAAATTTGTTTTTTTGGATAGAACTAGGTACTACAGATAGAATGCGCAAGGATGCAAGTTATAGGCATTAATAGAGTTGAACGTAAAGGGGATGGTAGAAGAATTATAAAACCTTCTAGTAGTACAAAAGTTATAGACGTGATTCCTAAAATAATTACTAGGTTGTCGTTGAAGTCAAGATGGAATTTAGCATCAAATTGAAGCCTAGAACTTAAACAATAGTAAGAACTCCTTAACATTTGTCAACACCTGAGTTACATGAGTTGAAAATGAAACTAAGGGAGTTGTTAGACCTAGGACTTTTATGCCCAAGTGTGTTTGCTTAGGGTGTTCCAAGAATACTTGGAAAAGTGGTTCAAGTACTCATTGATGACTTACGATATATTCTCAGACGGCAGAAGAACATGCCAAACATTTTATTACAGTGTTTATGGGAAAATGTCAGATGCTTTCGAGGATTCATTGTTTAGGACTTTTGATATTCGGTGGAGGCATCGCTGTAGATACGACGAAGCTAGAGGCTATTATGGAATGGCCTCCGCCAACAAATGTACCAAAAGTACACAACATCATGGGTTTAGCGGGATATTATCCACAGTTCATCGAGGTTTTTCGAAGATAGCAATCCGATTACAAAATTGTGGAAGAAAAACAAGAAGTTTGTATGGATCGAGAAATGCACAGAACCATTTCGATGACTCAAGGAGTTGTTTACGATAGCACCAATACTAATGGTCCCTGACAGATACACAAAATTCATGGTATGCACAGACACATCCAAGGAAGTCTTAGGTTGAATCTTGATGCAAAGTGGTTGAGTGATCGCTTACATCTCAAGGAATTTAAGAAGGCATGACGAGAGCTACACGACGCATGACTTGGAAATTTGGGCATTGTGTATGCCCTGAAAGTGTGGAGAAACTACCTGATTGGGATGAAAATTCGAACTAAAAACGAAACATTGTGTTTTACAAAACATTTTTATGAAAAATGACTTCAACGTGCGATAAAGGTGTTGGTCGGAACATCTTAGCGAGTACGATTTCAATATTACCTGCATAAAAGGAATATTGAATAGAGTTGCGGATGCGTTGAGTCGAAGACCATGCGTTTTTTCAATGGTGTCTCTTCAGACGAATATTTGTGCAATGATTCCAACTACAATGCTTTGATGACTAGTGTAAAGAGGTTAAGGAATTATATTGGACAAGACACCATGTTGGTACAAAAATTGAGGGATATACTATGGACAATGATGAATCATTGAGATATAATAACCGGATTTACTTACCGCCCAACGACAAATTGAGAATTTTTTTATCTTATACGAAGCTCATAGAGCAGTGTACATGGATCATTGAGGAGTCATGAAGAAGAGGACAGACCTTAATCCCTTATTCTTTTGGAAGGGATAAAGGAGGACATTGTCAACTGCATAGTGAGATGTCTAGAAGATTAGTAGGTGAAAGTTGAACATAGACATCCAACAGGATTGCTATGGCCACACACTATTCCACAATTGAAATGGGAGGTCATTTCAATGGAATTCATTGGGAAATTGGTATTGATGACAAGGAGGAACGACTCGATTTTCATGATAGTTGACACTTTGACGAAGAGTTCAAATTTTCCCCCTATGCATATGATGCATCAGGTGCCAAGTATAGCTAGAGTTTATATCAACAAGATATTGAGACTGTCGGATGTACGAAGGGAATAATATATGATAAGGGAATCAGTGGTTCCAAGATGATTTTGGACGAGTTTCCCAAGAGGCCTTGGTAACACCACTGATCTTTAGTACAACATGTCCCTGAGATAGACAGGTTGAATGAAGGAATAAACCAATTTTCGAAGGTTGTGTTGCATATGTGTGTGTTGGACCAATAGAAACAATGGGAATAGTTAATGTCATTGGCCTAGTTTGCATGCAACAACAAGCATCAAGGTACCATTAAGATGCCACCGTTGAGTTTCTATAAAGGTGACCATGTCGGATGCCTTTGAGATGGGATAGACTCGAGGATGGGGTCCTAGTAGGACCAGAAGCAATCTAAGAATTGGAAGAACAAATACAAATGATATGAAAAAGGGATGGAAGAAGCGCATTATCGGCAAAAGGGTTTTCTAATGCGCATCATGTTGACCATGATTATGAAGTAGGCCTATTGGCTAGGTATGCCTCATTCTTTGAGGTGTTGCGTGATGTTTTTATTCTATATGTTGCGACATTATGTCAGTGATCCTAGGCATGTGATTGAATTGAGTCCTTACAAGTGTCGGATGAGGGTGTGCTCATGGTAGAGCCAATCCTCTTTATGGACCATCGCATTCAACTACTACTGCATTGAACTGTCGATCAAATCAAGTTCCAGTGGGACAATTATAGTCTACACTCGGTTACTTGGGAGGACGCATATGATATGCACCAACAATTTTCATTTTTGGTTTGATAGCTAGACATTTAGATATTGTTAGATACTTTATTTCTCCACTGGTGTACTGAGAAAATTCGAGACGAAGTTTAGAAAAAGAGGGGGTGTATGTAACATCCCGCTCTTGTGCACACCTGAGGTGACTTATTCTTTGAGGAAACTTGTGTTAAGTGATCTGGTTCATTATATTATTGAATACTTCACTTATGGATTCTGATGATAAGATTGTGATCTATGATGTTATGTTATGTTATTATATATAGACAGGTGTTATTGACTGGTTTCTCCTGAGTGTGTAGGACTCTTGATAAATTTAGGATGTCGATGGCATAGATGGACCTCCTTGGACTCTAGATCGAGTCAGGGAGTGGACTGTATAGGTTTTGAGTATTTCTTTTATTGCATATGTGACATATGACTGGATATATTATGATGTTGTTTATGGATCGCTGACATGTTTCGTTGATGGAAGAAGGATGACAATTTATTGCTAATCATACTCACATTTAGAGTAAAGGGGTTACATACGACAACCAAATATATTGAAGGAGAGGTATGGAAGCAACCCTGCAACATCCTACTAGCACTCTCATCGTGGCTCGAACTGTAGGTTAACGATTACCTAATTTGAGAGATCCACGATGTCGTGACGGAAAACTGAGACAGTCACTCATGGAGATTCTAATGGGTGCACAGTAAGACAGGTTCCTTATTCTTTAGAGGCCCTTAGTCTCCCACAAGGTCGCCTGATGGAGTATTGACTCCAAGGGTTTGACTTCTACCAAAATCAATCAAAGGATGAGTGGCACCCTTGGAGCACGTAGTGTGTCTTGAAGGGAATGTTGCATAAATAAAACATGAATGAAGGCGAGTGACACCTTTGGAGCATGCAGTGCGTTTGGAAGGGCACATCACGGTTTTTAGCACTGGTGAGTCAACGAACTTAGGTACCTAGAAAACAATATATTATTTTGACATGGCCAGCCTTAAAATAAATGGTGCATGAGTAAAGTTTAATAATTATAAAACTTCCCTTAAAAACAATTTTGCTAAGCCTAGTTGAAATTAGAGGATAGGTGTAATTGGGGTATGAGGACTAAAACTAATTAATCAATTAATAAAGGGGGGTTGAAGAAAAATGAAATTTTAAAAAAAATAAAGGAGAAAGAATTTATCCAAAAAATTTAGTTGTTGACTTTGTGCAAAACTTGTTAATTTAGAACTTAGACCAAAAAGGAGAAACTTAAATACAAAAGGAATGTGGAACATAGAAGAGAATCTAGTCTAGAGAACTTTCCAGATTCGAACTCAATTAAACTTTAAGAAAGGTGTCAATCATTAAGGGAATAAAGGGACATCCAAGAGCGTTTTTAAGAAATCTTTTAGGTGGGTGAGAGGGAAATTGACAAATTAATTTAATTAATTAAATGAATTTCTGGTGCAACTAAGGAATTGAATGACAAGTGTATGGGGGAGGTTATTGCTAAAAAAAAATTAATAAAAAGATTTTAATGTGGATTTTGGAAACTAGTCACTAAGAAACCTCTATAAAAGAAATAGTAGAGGAGGGAAATGGATGACATCTGGTGGTATGCGTAAGGTTATGCTGCCAGATTTTACTCTTCACTGAATTTTCTTGTGGGAGTTGGGATACGCAGCTCAACCTTGTGAGAAGAGCAAGAGCAAGGAGCTTGTGAGAAGAGCAAGGAGGTTGATGGAGCGCAACCACGGGACATCCACTTTGGATTATGCACCTTTAGTCACGGTCAATTATTTAATTTGTAATTGCATTATATTTAAGTAGTATAATCGATTATATTTTTATTTGCGTAATATGTAAGATTCAAGGTCAACAACAACTATAATTCCCTTGGATGCCGTATTGTAACAGTTGGGATGGTGGTGATACATGACTGGAGAATTATTTTCTATGGCATTGATCTAGATGTACCTACCTAAACTTTAACCAGAAATTTTCATATTGTGTTAACAATTCGCAGAAATTTTGAACTGTTGTACGTCCCTACTTGAATTTTGTTGTTATGAATAGATCGGGCCTGCAGAATTTTTTGCACACAGAGTTTTCACTTCATATGCCTATGCACCATCCCGCATGGGGACAGTCGACGTTGTTTGCGCATTTTCGTTTTAGTCCTTGATGCACCTGGTTTTCTTGTCCCATTTAAGGTGGGATATTTTGTTTAGCATTCGAATCTCTAGTCCAATCTAGAGTCTTTAAATTCCTTTTCCTAAGTCGCCCACACTCAGTTATGTTAGTTCATCCCTCCACGTGGCTTGAGCTTGGTCTTAGGGTGGTATAGATTCTGAGTGTGGTGTATACTCTCTCTTGACTAATTCGGTAAACCTTATCGTGCGCTTGAGCTCAGCTCTTGTACCTTTGCTTTTTGCCTTTTCACCTTCCATCTCTACTAGTAGCTGAGCGTTGAAGCTCGAATTACCCTTCCCGTCACCCAGTATTGTAGTCTACTCGGAATTTTATTCCCTTCTGTTCTGCGGATTTATTTGTTGGGTCGGCTGCTACTTTGCCTGCAAACCATAGTGGTACTCCTTGGGTGGCAACCGCCTTTTTATCTTGTCATACTTTAAAGAATCTGGACATCCCTTATTCTCCATCTCCCTAACCTTCCTGGAAACATTAATAAATTCATTAAAGGGCCCCGAACGAAGTCTGATTGAGTACCTCTTCCACTGCACAAACTAACGAGTGGAGCCATCCATCCAAAAAGCCCATTCTTGTCTTTCGGAGATTCCATTCTAACGCGTTTGACTACTGATCGATCGTCGTGATGTGTCAATTCCTTTCCCATGGATTGAGATCCATCAATCACAGGTCCCAGGTTGTAGGGAGGTGGTGGGAGGAACGAAACTACTCTTATGTTTCTAGGATTTACGCAGACTTTTAGTGTTTTTGCGATCGCAACGAACCATCGACTGGAGCCTAACCAAACAGGCCACTCAGGAGAGTTCTAGTTCTCAGCTGTACTGTATCCTCGTATTGATAGGTGTAGGTAGCGCTGGCCCTTGGTAACCTTCTGCCCGCATTTTCGAATGGATCCCTCCCCGATTAAATGCGCCATTCCTTCTACCCGCATTTTCTGTTGCGATTCTTTTCGTCCTGCATTGTATTTTGGCCACTGAGATAAATGGAACTTTCAAGTCCTACTTTAACTGACAACGATTAACTTGGGTTCTTGAAGAACCTAATTCGACTACCAACGATTGCAATGACCCTTACAATCCTTAATGCTAACTGCCCTTTGCGTGGCGCCAAGCTGGAATCCGTCACCAGAGTTGTCAGTCCGTCCAGGTTTTAACGACTGGTATTGGATGGATATTTTTTCCTTCCCCCTGCGTTTTCCCTCCTCCCCTTTGGCAGATTCGTAGAAAATTATCTCCGCGTTTTGGAGATCACTTTAAACCTTACATGGCTCCTTAGTAAAGCTTGAAGTATTAGATCTCTCCGTAAGGAAGTAAGTTAAGTTTTTTATTCAGTATAAATGATGGTAATCAGTATAAATGATGATTAATCAGTATAAATGATGGTAATCATAGGTGATGGAATCCCCATATAAATACTGGTTTAACATTATTTTTATTCATTTGCTATTTATATTCATAATGTGAATGATGTTAATCATATATGATGGAATCCCCATGTAAAAAATGGTACTCACTTTTATATTTATATTCATATTCCTATTTATTTTCACAACGATAAATAATGGTAACCATTAAAGCAAGATTAGATTTTTAATTGGAACCATGTAGCTTATGATTGTGATCCCCTTAATTGCACATTCATGGCTATATGGTTGGGCAATCCCCCCTTTCACCTTTATGTTGGTATTTTTACATGGTAAAAGAATGCATCACATTATGTTGTTATTAATTTTGTTTACCATGTACGATGATGTCTAGCATAGTAATTAAAGTTGTTGCGCCACTAATGATGAATAGTTTCTTTTGCGCATTAAAATTGCAGTATCGATGGGTGGTAGTAATAGATTGAATGCACGCATCGAGTTAAATGAACGACACTTTTGCACCCAAACTTAAATTGATGCATATTGAATTTATGGTTTAGATTTCCTTGCACAGTACATGTTGATGATGAGATGAATTATAAGTTAGATTTCTTGCGCGCATAATTTATAGCATAAATAAATGATGTTAGATCCTAGAGGCCTTGAGCACAGTGAAACTGTGACGGAAAAACTGATATTAGAGGCTTAGACTACTTGCACATGATGAAGTTATGATGAGGTGAATGAATGCCAGACCTTAGCTCTTGTGCAACGAATTAATTGATGATAGTCTTGTGCCTCAACTATAGGCAATGTTTAATTTATGTTTGTGATTATATTTCCTTACACAACTTATGTGTACAATCATTCACCTTGTGCCTTCACTTATGTGGTCACATGATCGATTAACAACCCTTGATTGCATCGTTAATGTACTAACGAATGATTAATTGACAACTTTTATTGCGCATGAAATTATTAACAAATGATTGTTGTAGATTTTAAACTGCTTGCGCAAGTTGAAATGAATTGATATATGATGAGTTCTATGAATGATTCCTTTTGCGCCATGTTTATTGATGTTTAGGATTGATGGAGTAATGTCTCAATGATGTTTCCTTTATTAGTATGTTTTAATTTCCTAACGCAACTTTAAAAAAAATTAAAAAAACTGACATGTTGTACGTCGTTTGTTGTCATAACGATGGGTCCATTACAAAAACTCCAAGGACTATTTTAATTTCTAAACTTAAGGGATAAATAACTAGTTTAATTCCTAAATATATGCATTCTCGTTCAAGGTATAAATCATTTAGGAACCTCTCGAACTAAAGGTATGTCTTATGTTCTTATTTAATGAATTGATAAAAAAAAAACTCTAGCATTCAAGTTCTTCATTTGACTTCTCAAATTCAGTGACCATATGAGGATAAGTTGTATCCTCTTAGTAGGATATCATAATCGCTTAGTGAGGAAAATTAAGACGCCTAGAATTTCTTTTTATTAAACGGAAGGATTAAAAGATACTTCTAGAATCGTTCCTTAATTTTCGCCAACTTAAATTTTAATTTAAAAATTTATTATTCCTTCTAATAATGGATTGAACCTATTCTAACATATATGGTGTTGACTTGTTCCAGACCAAGACAAAATATGACAATGAAAAATAAACACACAGAAAGAATGCATTCGAGCAACTACATCGGAATGGGAGTCAAGGAAAAATAATCCCGCCTTGCGAGACGCCAAAGGTATGGAGTCCGGTCAGAAACAAAATCATGGGAATCCATTTAAACGACTTACAAAGGAACAATGGTAAACACTGGAAACCATTAAATGAAATTCACGGTTAAGTCAAGATGGTTGTATCCCTCGCCCTGGATCTGGACCAAGGCGTTTCTCACACCGTAGGTAAAAAATATAAGGATCGATCGTGCTTAGTTAGAAGGAAGTGCGGTAAAGACTCAGATTATATGTATCGTGTTTTAAAAGAAATCTGACAGTCAACTCTCTACCCTGAATTCGGTTTAAGCGAAAACATATGCACACCACCCAATGGTTGAGTAGGAAATCTCACCAGTCAAAATTCTAAAAAACCAAAGTAAATCTAAAGGAAGGACGTTCGGCGCAAGTCTGGAACCACGGGAGTCATTCCCAACTAATCTAAAAACCTGAGAATTGTTGAGGGACTCCACCCTAGTTATCCACACGTTTTGAGTGTGTCAGGCGGAAAAAGAAACATTTAACATCAAGCTGTATGCACAGGAAACCCCCTCCCCAGGAACGCCATCCTCAATTTCTCAAAAACATGAAGGGTATTTTACCATTAGTATTAGGCTGCGATTTAGTTATCTATTCCAGGGAGCATTCCCAATAAAGTTCACATCGGAAAACCATTCATTTGCAAGGCCAGAAAGGAGGAATTTAAACTCAGAGCCTCTGTTTTAATAACTAAATGACATGGAACAGAGAGAGTATTGCGCACAAATAGCAAATTTAGAATCAGATTGGAATACAACGAAAATCATATCGGTAACGATAAGCCACAGATTAACTCGAAAGTAACTCGTATTTATAGTACATAGCATCAAGAGACTCTTTAATTGAAAACAATAATACTCCATTTTCTTACATCATGAACATGTATAAATACACAGCAAATTCAGCATAGCACTGATCAAGAACACCTCCATTACTACCATTCAAGATTACAAAATTTTAACTTGAATACAATAATAAACAACATTTAAAATACCCCCGATGACAAGGAATTCACAGATAAGCTTCAGCAATGGCGTCGCCTTCCTTCTTTCACTCGCTAATCATTGAGACTTCATCGGTTCCTCCCACCCAACATTAGGGGTACTCTTCTTCCCCTTATCCCCCGAGCCACAAAGGGGCCACACACACAACCAGAATACTCTAGTGACTAACTTACCTCGCAAGGAAGAGCCACCACGGGTATCCCAATTCTCACAAGTAAAACCAATGAAAATTTTTGGTGCATAATTTTCCCATAATCCGTGTGTTACATTTCTCATCTTAGCCAAATGTTTTATAGAATTTTCGCATAACTCATCCCCACTTGCACAATTAATTTATTTTTTTTAAATAAAATAATTTAGAATTATTTTCCTCTTAAGCTTGTCACCCTCTCCCCAATTTTCACAAGTAAATCCACATTTTATTTTAATAAAATTTAATTTCCCTCATCCTTCTTCAAAGAACTCCTCAAATCACTCCTAGTTTTCTCTTTATTCCCCTTATTTCCAATTAATGATTGACTCTTTACTAAATCTGAGTTAAGTTAAAATAAGAATCTTCTCCTAGTTAGACTAGTGTTAACTAGACTCTAGATTTCTTTCTATGCATACCCATTCTTTTAGCTTTATTTCATTTTTACCTTAAATTCCAATTTGGTAATTTCTTCCACATATGTGTGTTAAACCAATCTTTAGGTTTATTTTATTTTCCTTGATTTATTAAATTGATTTACTTCATCCCTTCATTATTTAATTTATAAATTTAGTTTTTAGTCTTCTTACTAACATAGACTTAGGCTTAATTAAATTTTATTTGCAAATGATTAGAATCTTATAGGGGTTATAATTAATAAATTCAATAATTAATTAATTAATTGACTCGACAATGCTCAAAATTTTACAAGGTTAATTATCCGCTTAGGGTTTTCTAGACCACCTAGATTCATTGACACAAGTTTTAATTCTGTGACATGCCCTTCAGGACTCACTCTGTGCTCCAACAGTGCCACTAGTTTTTGACTGGTTTTGGTAGTTGTCCAATCCCAGGAGTCAACACTCCATTCAGACGAACTTATGAGAGACCAAGGGATTATAACAAATAAGAACCCTAGCTTATTATGCACCCCTTAGAAATAGTCATGAGCGATTGTCTCAGTCTGCCCTCACGACATCGTGGACCTCTCGAACTAGGTAATCGCTAACCTACAGTTCGAGCTATGGAGGGAGTGCTAGTAGGCTGTGACAGGGGATCTGCCACACCTCTCCCTCAATATATGGTCTATTTGCATGGCCCCTCTACTCCTTATGTGAGTTAGATTAACAAGCAATCATCAGCCTACATCCATCAACGAAACACTGTCAATGATCCATATATAAAATTATAATTTAAATGATCATATGTCACATATTCATAAATGAAATACTCAAACCAAACAATCCACTCCGTGCCTCAATCCAGAGTCCAGGGAGGTCCATTGATTCCCTTGGCATCCACAATCTGTCAAGTGTCCTATACACTCAGGGAAAATCGTCAATAGCATCACTCAATATGCATATATCAATTAACCTAAATCATAATCCAATAACATCATCATAAGAATCTATAAGAGAAATAGATAACCATATACTATAACTGGATCACTTGCACGCAAGTGTCCTCAAAGAATAATTCAATAACATGTGCTTGCAAGAGCTGGATGTTACAATAGTTCCAGTGAGGAATGATGACCAATATATTTGGATATCAATGCAAACTGCAACTTATTTTTTTTGAAATAATTATTTATGAAAATAAAACATTTTTGTTTAATTTAATGGACACAGTGTCACAATTGAAAGACAAGGGATTATCGAGAAGTGTCCCTTTTTGCTTATCAAAGACCC
The DNA here is from genome assembly GCA_009831015.1 of Picea engelmannii. Lineage (NCBI taxonomy): Eukaryota > Viridiplantae > Streptophyta > Pinopsida > Pinales > Pinaceae > Picea > Picea engelmannii. The sequence goes on from ML802446.1 coordinate 57,427, forward strand.
TCTTATTCATATAATAAAACAATTTTTAATTTATTCTATTGCGTTGTCCAATGTCAATGTGAAATGTTACATCTTTGATTAAATATATGGATGACTAAATATTATAATGAAGAGATGAAAAATCTGATCATATAACAAATTAATCCAAACATCATATCCAAATTCACTAATCAAAATATAAGATATATGTAATTTTTTTGATAAATAATGGAATTAGAAAACAACAATAATTTCACTATCAGAGGTCGATGTTTCTTGGTGTATTTTAATTATTAATCTCATCAGTGCGCTTAATAATAAAATTCACTGGTGTGTTTCATATAAAATGTACACTGGTACTTTTATTTACTCGATTAGCATTGGTTTCAATATTTATTTAATAACGCAAAATTATATTAAAAAATTGTCCTTCAGTGCGTTAAGCTTACACGAAACACCATTCATTTTGTGTTATTAATAAGAATCGGTGCTTTAGGATTATTAATAAGTATCGGTATGTTTCTATTATTGATACACACCAGCACTATTATGTTATTGATAATCACTGACAGTTGTTTTTTACTAAAAAACACCAGATCTTTGGCTTTTTAATACAATAGGGAGGGGGTGGCGGTGGAGATGGGGGTGGAGGGGGGGTTCCAGATAACTCATTGGTCCATATTAGTTTATACAGAATCAGTGCCTTCTTATTAATAATGCACCGGGTCTTTCTAAGCAGAAATCCTCGGTGCTTAATTATTTTTAACTCTCCTAGTGTGTTTTATTGTTAAATCGTCGATGCTTGACTTTAAGTGTACAATACCAGTGTTGGATGTGTATGTATGCATCGATGTTTGTTCCTCATACAAAAACAATGATTTGTAAACATCTGATGACACCTCCGGCCCCCCAATTTTTTTTATTTATAATCAAGTTTCATTATGGTATCCGTAAAAACATCCGTTATTGAAAATAGATGTTGTAGAGGAGGTTTTTTTGACAATTTTTTTCAATTTTGTACCACTAGAAACCTCCACTAAAAGGTCTTTTCCTTGGCATGCTACATCATTGATGGACATGGGGGTGTGATTTGATCCACTTATGTGTGCAGAGTTCAGGATATCATTTAAGGGTAGATTTGGAAATTCACTTTTCCTTTGTTTTTTCAAATAAATTTTTTATGATAGTAAAAAAAATTAATTATTTTTCAATTTACATGTTCTACAAATTTATAATGATGATTTATAAGAGACAAAAACGACAAATCCTTTTTCTTTTAAATTTTTAAAGTGTGAATCTTGACATAATTCTTATCAATATTATCTATTATCTAAGAGCTATTGTTTTTGGAAATTCCTAAATTATCAATTAGGGAAACCATTTACTCTATTATATAAGGGTAGGTGAAAATTCACTCACTCATAATACAAGAATGATGAACTCATGAATTGTGGTTGACTTTGGTTGAACATGTTGGGTTATGCTTTTGCTTTCCTTGACAATGGTTGACCATGATTGGCTATGTTTTATTATGGTTTATGATGTTTGACTATGGCTAGACATGGATGACTATAATTAATGGTTGTTGACCATGTTTGAGTATCTTTGAGTATGCTTAACAATGGCTAATTACAGTTAACCATGGTTTATCATGTGTTATTACAGTTGATTGTGGTTGTATATGGTTAATCATGATTGACTTTGGTTTTCCATGATATGGGTAACTCAGGTTGATCATGATTGACTATGCTTGATCATGTTTGACCATTCTTAACTATGGTTGACAACATATAATTGTTTCTGACCATGGTTGATTATGACATGTGGTTAGCTTTGAGTGACTTTGGAAAACAATAATTGGTTATGATAAATGATTGAGGTTTATTGATGCCAATTGATGGTGACTAACTATGTTTAAGTTAAGGAAAAAAAGAACAAATCTATAACTTTTCAAGAAAAATAATATAACACACTTCATTATTATTTCACAATATAACATTACCAAGTTAAATTTAATATTATATAACATTTCAACCTAAACTTAAATAATAATTATATTAAATAATGATAAAATTCAAAAAAAAATTAATTCAATTTGATAACATCACTTAAATTAACAAAACCTTTTGACTTTTTTATTTTTTTACATTTATTTAGTAGAAAATATACCATAGAGTAAACATGTTCAAACTTTCCAAAAAAACCTTTAATTTTCTTAATTTTGAAAGAGCAACCTTAAATTACTTTTACACCCTTTAGTAGAGGGTGTTCAACAAAAACTTTTGACTTTGTTAACTTTCAACAACAAACATCAAATTACTCTTTCACCTTCATTTAGAGGTTGCTTTTAACGATATGAGTTAAATTACTTTTTCACTTTCATTTACTAGAGGGTGTCCAACAAAACCTTTTGACTTTATTAATGTTAATTTTCAACAATCAACATCAAATTACCACAAAACCTTAAACCTTATGACTTTCTTAATGTTAATTTTCAACAACCAACATCAAATTACTCTTTCACTTTTGTTTAGAGGTTGTTTTCAATGATCATGAGTTAAATTACTCTTTCACTTTCATTTACTAGAGGGTGTTCAACAAAAACTTTTGACTTTATTAATTTTGAAGAACCAACATAACAAAAACTTTTGACTTTATTAATTTTGAAGAACCAACATAACAAAAACTTTTGACTTTATTAATTTGGAAGAACCAACATTAAATTACTCTTTCACCTTCATTTAGAGAAGTATGTTCAAACATTTTCATCCACTTGCTTTCAACGATCATGAGTTGGAAATAATGGAGATAACGATCATTTGCCACCACGGTTGATGGTGGCATAGTGTGGAAAGTATATATATATTTTAAAACTATTTGAAAATTGAGATGGTTTTGGTTTATGAATAGTTTGATAAATTTATAAAATGATCCATGATTTTGCAATTAATTAGAATTTAAAAAATTTAAACTTGAATTTTTATAATATAAAAAAAATAAAAAATAAAATATTTTTAATATTTAATATTAATTTATAAATTGTTTTTATAAAATATTTATTTTTTATAATAAAATAAATATGAAATCAATATTATTAATAAAATATTTAAAATTTTATACTAAAAATAATATTTACAATAAAAATGATCTTTCTATATAAATAAATAAATTGGTCATTTTTATTTTACATATTGTTTTTATTATAAAATTTTAAATGTATTTATATATTTAAAATTTTAATTTAAATAATGAAAAATTTGCAATTTCATCAATAATAACATAAACAAATTTCAATAATACTTGTAAAACAATCTTAAAAAAATAAAACTATCCAATTTCAATAATAATTATACAAATCTAAAAAATAAAATGTTTAGAATTATGAAAACAATTAAAAATAAATAAATAATAACGACAAGAATTAACATTAAAATATCTCTCTTTATAAATCATCAAGAAGTCAATTTTTATTAGTATAATAATAATAATCATTATTATTTATAATTCAATTGTAATAAATTTTAATTGGAATAGAAAAATATACATATTATTATGAACCACATAAAAAAAAAAAAAAACTTATTATTATCTATCATATAATATAATATATATATAATAATTTAATTTTAATTTATATATATATAAATAATTTTAATGATAAAAATTAAAATATGCTTTATCATCAATCATTTAGAAAAACAAAACAAAAAACAAAAAATTCAATAGCAACTATTTTCCGTAAATGACAACTAAGAGTCGTGTCCAAATTTAAGACTGAGTATATCCAAATTTCAACTTGTAAAACACGGTGGCAAGTCTGCTAGTGGCTTCAGGTTCGCAATTTCTTGTCATTAATCATAATATATATATAGTATGTAATATAAAATAAATAATAACATAACTTAATTAATCATTAAAAAACATAAAAATAGTAATCTAATATAAAATCATATCAAAATAGTAAAATAATATAAAATAAATAATAATTTTTAATCGTAAAAATTAAAATAATAATAATAATAATAATCTATTTTTAAGGTTATCGCAAAGCGAGACATCAAATTGGTGTATGAAACCTCCTCTATCCAGCGATTTTGACTTGTAAAGCCTACGAAGGTATACATACCCTATCTCCTTTGGTTTTCAATTTGTGATCTCTTATGAGGAAAATGTCTCATAAGGTCAATGACAACTACAACTATTTCCCTTAAATGACAACCATAAATACAACCATGAGTACTTTCCAAATTTATGAATATGAGTGTCGAAATTTACGAATATGAATCTGTCCAAATTTCAAATTGTAAAACATGGTGGTAGGTCTGTGAGTATTTTGCATCCTGCAGAAAACACAAGGACAATTTTAGTTTCTTACCCTGCAGGGTGCACACACTAGTCTATATATAGATAGAGACGTATATTTCAAACCTTCGTACTAAACAGCCTTTCCATTTAGTAAGCTCCTGCTTTAGTAATAACGTTACAATATACCTACATATTGTTGAATCACTATTGGCACAGGGGCATAACCGGGGTTGAATGCTTCAATAACGCACCACCAAAACCCTAACTATCGACCCTTTTGACAACATCTGCGAAGAAGATGAAGTATCACCCGAGGTAAAGACAGCAGGGGTTGCAAGACTTAGGTGTCTACAACCAAGCTGGGACATAGATCTGTCATTACAAAACTTAACAGAGCGCTTAGCCAATAAGATGCATTAATTCTTAAACCTTATTCACATCGCAGGTTAAACCCTTATTACAGATCAACGCAGTAATAATCAAGATTAAGCACATCCAATCATTTAGCACATAGCATCAACTCAGATCTAGCATTCATCATACATAAGCACTAAGCATCCATAGATCTATCTATCACACATCAAGATCAGCGCACTAAACAAATAAGTACATAAACAACATGAACAACATTGGACAAAGAACATCAACACAAGATATATGTGGTTCACCCCAGTGTGGGGATACGTCCACCAACTCTTCTTCTTCTTCTGTATTAGTCTTCAAGCTTTCTACATTCTTCTGCTCTTGTGCACAAAGCCACTGAGATCAGCTTCACACTGGACAGGTGATCTGCGCACAACGCACTAGATCCACCTTCCTCCAAAACCAAGTCAAGGCACAAAGACAACTCCTCAATAGCACAAAGGCTTACATAAAATGTTTGTGCACAAAGCAAATTACATTCTCTTCCACTAAGCCAATTATAGGTCTTTGCACATAGCTAACACTTACACTTAGCCCCTTTACTTTCATTGCCTAGATACTTATTTATACATTACTAAAAGGCCTAAACATGGCTAAACCCATGGGCCGACATCCCAAACCCATTACATAAAACCTAATAACCCAAAAAGCCCGTAAAATGAGTGAGATCCTGCGATCTCAGCTCCGCCTGGGCATTCAATCTTCGAACAGCCTATCGAAGTCCCAAAAATGGTCAAACACGACCAATGTTCTCTTAAAACTTGGTCGAGGGCGAACAGACCCCCAACACTCATCTGTGACTCATCCTGAGTCACTTAGATTTTGGCAGGGCTGCTTCAAAGTCCTCAAGATTAGCTCGAGCTTCCTCAACTTGCTGCTTTTCTAGAGCCTCCTTCTCGAGGAACTCTTGAATGACTTTCTCAGTAACAGGCCCTTCAAGGCATTGTTCCACTGTCGCAATCTGTTGGTCTAGCTGCGAGCCTTGTCCTTCAACTTCTTCAAAAATTATGAAGGCTTCGTCTTGCACCAGATGGAGTCTTTGTGTCACTTCCATAATCTTGCTCTGGATAGAAGTAACCTTCTACTGGACTGTGCATTGCTCTTGCGACTTCCTCATATTCTCAATGATAGTAAGTAGCTTCAGCTGTGCTTGTATGATGGACGCTTGTTGCTTCGCCTCCTAGATTTGTGACTCCAGTTTCCTTAGGTCTAGATCTTCTGCAAGGTGCTCATAGGTTTGCACACTTTGATCACTTAATTGCTTACACTCCGAGGCGAGTGCATTAATTCTTTCTACTGTGTTCCTGGAAAATTCTTCCCTCTGATCGCACACTTATTGCAGAATGCTCAACACTGCTTGGATTTCTAGTTCCATTACTTTTTCTTGAAGATTCTGGATGGCTTCGACGAGCTTCCCCTCTTGCATCTCAGTGGACTCTTCTTCCTCCTGTGCCAAGCTTGGCATAGAGAAAAGTGCTCTAGTCACTTCCTCTTTAACCACAGTCTGCTTTGCAAGTAGCTGGTCTTTTTCTTTTTGCATATTCTCTTTGTCCTCTTCGACCTTCTCTCTAATTTCATCTTTCTCTTTCTTCACAACTCGAAGTTTCTCTAAGGCCTCCTCCTTTTCTTGGTTCAAGGACTCTATGGCCCGATCCTTTTCTTATTGGACTCGACAAAGTCGAGCCTCATTTGCATTTGCTAGCCTTTGTAATTAGGTGGGCTCATCCCCCAATTCTTCAATTTCTAATGATGACTGCGTAGTAGACACTTCATGGCTCGAGTAGATGGCTTATTGTATGTCTGTGAACTCCTTCTCTATTCTGTCATACAACATTTCTTTCTTTGTTTCATGTCATTGCAAGATATCCTCTAAGGCGTCTTATGTAGTTGTGATGATGAGATCTACATCGTCCATTGTGAGCACATTCTTCGACTGAGGCTTATTGGCTCAGGTCTTATTTCTGGCTGAGGATTTTTGCGGAGAAGCCTTCATTTTCTTTGACGTTTCGGCCTCTGTAAGGGGATCCTTTGGTGGTGTCACTTTGCCTTTATCTTGCTTGTTTCCTTCTTCCCCTCCTTCCTCTTGGTTCACTTCATATCCTCCTCCTTCTACAGGTGAGTCAGGTACAATTTCCTCTGATGCGTTGTCCTTCTCATCACTTTCTATGTCCTGCACTTCCACCTTTTCGTATTTCTTCTGCTACTCTATCCATCATTCTCAGTCCGGGTGACCAAAGGACTTTCGTTGATGTCGAGGTCGGAGAGTTCTGCATCTTCAACCGGTACAAGGAATTTTGCTGGCCATTCCTTAATGATCTCTTCCATGTCTTCCGTAGTCAATTTATAGTAACATTGCAACTCCTCCTTACTGTCATCCATGAGCGCGCTGATGTAGAGGAAGTGTTGTTCTGAGTGAAACTTCGCGAACGGTTTGTATTGATGCAAGGTATTTGTGGTCATTCGGGGTAATGATTCAATGGCATGCGTCAATTGTATGTAGTTGGCGTGGAACACCGCATTTGATTTCCACTACTTCACCATATCACTCGTGTACCACAAGGTGGAGGACCTTGCAACCAACCACTCTGATGGCTCAACTTCGGGAAATGTCTCTCTCTCAGGCATCTGCTAAGCGACAAATGAAATTAAAATCAGTAACCAATTAAAATGAAACTCGTAGACTTATTCCTCTTCTTCGCAACAGTCCTTCTCCAACTTGTTGACGAGGTAACTCGCCTAGTTCATCTGCATTCCTTCAACACACTTCCCTGCGAGGTCAACTATGAACCCTGTGACCTGTGTCAGATGGTTCTTTCTGATGAGATTACCTGCTATAAGATGACAATATAGGTGCACTGCACCATCCTAGATGGAGGCTACCTTGTAGCCTCGCTTCTCCTTATCTACATTTCCATAGGCTTCCTTTTTATGTTGGGCGAGGGCACGATCTGCAACCTTCCTTGGGTAGAACTGGTGAGGGTCTGGTCCCTGCATGCTCAGTCATTTAATGATATGGATCAGTGTCAGATCCATAGTGACATGCATGTCAAGCCACGGATACCCTCCATGGTAGCACGACATGAGGATTAAACTCAAGAGTTAACCTCCTGATGTTGGCCAAAGTTGGGAATCTTCATCACATTCAATATCGAGGAGCGCACACGCTCCCTAATCCATGACTGGGATACTATCTTGGGATTCTTCCCAGTCGTCTTCACTAGGTACCTATGCGGCGAGAGCATAGCATAGTTATTCTAGTCTTCGAGGTTGAAGTAACTGATATTAAGAGCTAGGATCAGTCCCAACTAGGGTCCAACTGTGTGTTTCCCCTTCGAGATGTACATAGTGATCATCATGTATTCGAAATCACATGGGACACTGTCATGATTAACCACGCTAGTCAAAGGCGGGATGTAGTTCAGAAAGACCGATGGGATCTTCTTCACGTTAGCGAGATTATCGCGATGTTTTCTTTGTTTCTGAGTAGTGTGGCAAGAACGTTGTCCATTCTGTTATCACTGAAATTTCGTCCGCACAGGGAGACAAGAACTCTGCATCGTCAACACAGGACTGGAGTCATTCATGGCACAGGATTAATTCCACAAGCATTGCAAAAGGGTCAGAAAACTATACAAAATGACCAAAAATTTGAAAGGCGCTTTACATCATCTGGGTGTGCGCGTATGTGCGTAACAGAAACGTACAAAGCGTGCATATGTGCACAAGGCGCGACTGTTAGGCGAAAAACCTGTGCGCCGGCTAAACGACGCATTTATTGAAATTGGTCGGCCTCCCAACCACTAATGGATGAGCTCCCAAGTCGATTTGACACCAAATCCGAGCTCAATCCTCATGGTGAGCTGGTCAAAGACCTAATTGTGCCCTAAAGAGCCTCTTTTCACATCCAAAAGAGGTCACATAATAACCCAATGCTTGGCTATAAAAAGCCATGAATGCCCACCATTTTCTCAAGGAATTCTTTGTATTGTTATGCTGCTGAGATTGCTAAGGACTCATTCTTTGGCAACAAACATTGTAGGCTGCATTTCATAAGCTATTCACCCCTTTCTTGAGTGAATAAGCTTGGAGTTCTTTCACCCACATTTTCATCTTTTCATTGTAAGGAGAGCAAGCTTTGAGGGCCTCAAGAGCCTTCCATTGGAGAAAGAAGGGACCCAAGTCCCCTTTCTTCTTTGTGCCTTTGGATTTCATCAATAGACCAGCTTATACATTGGTGATATTGGTCCATGTTTATATGTTTTTCATTTTGTTTGATATGCTCATAGTCTTAGTTTATTTTAGTTTATTTCTTGTTTATTACGTTGTGGTTATCTTTCTAACCTTTTACTTTACAACTATCATGCCTAGAAGAGCCCAACTAGGCATGTAAGCACTCATTATTTGCTCACCTAGTGACGAATTGGGTGCAAACAGATTGGCGACTCCACTGGGGAGAAGGTATCAATTCCTCCCTCATTTGGGCTTTATTTGCTTTCCTTTTGATTTCATTAACTTGCAGGTTCACAAACCGGCCTCTGCCGACCTGCTAACTAGGCAATTCACCAGAAGATTGGGAGAAATCCATCCGGATTTTTCTTCACGGTTTTTTGACACAGGCGCGTGGTTATTCCACCCCACAGGTGCGCATCGTGCACGCATGCGCATGTGCATCGTTTTATCTCTGCGCGCATGCGTTTTACATCTTGATTTCAACATCGCTCGTGCGCTCTATGCGCCTATGTACACACTGTGTGGAGCGCATTTGATCTTTTTGACATTGTAAGCTCTTGGATGTGGGGGAAAAATCATTTCCCTTCTTAAGAATGATGATATGCATTCTCTAAATACTGCACCACTTAGACCCCTCAACTTATAAAGGGAATAATCAAACAAACATAGGCACTTAGGTGGATAAAAATCATTTTCCCTTATTTTCTTTTTGTCACATGGATGGCTTGCTTTGGTTTATAAATCTAAGTTGAACATCAATTCTAAATCACATCTAAACTCACATTTTTGGGACTAGAAGTCGAAAATAACAATCTTGAGTATGCTCTTCTCTTGCACCATCAAGCGATCTTGAGAACCAGAAAAGGATTGCGAAAACGATCTCATCTCCCTTAACAAAAATTCAAAAAACTTTTAGGAGAGGACAACGGATCTTTCGAGACCCCTCTTAGTTTCATTTTGTCAAACACATTCTTGTAACGGGCCCATACATGCCCACATGTCAACAAGCTAGGATAGTGTTTGATTTTCTGCTTTCTTAGATCAAAAAACTAGGAGAGTTTAAAAGTTTGTAACGGGCTCACACATGCCCACATGTTCAATCTAGGCTAGTTTCATGCTTTTCTAGATTAACTCACACATAGGGAGATAAAGGATAGTAACGGACTACAATGTGCACATGCTAGTTTCCTAGGGCTTTTAAAATTCCGCAAGGTTGTACCAATGGCATCTAGCTTATTTAGGTAATCAAACTCTTGTAAAGGACCAAGCAATGTCCACATGTTGCAAGGTGACATATAAATAACTAAAATTTGGTACACTTTCACTCACACACAAAAGCCACTTTTGCACTCACATAGCCTCATCTCGAAACGTGGTGGTCTAAGTAGGTTTCCTCCAAAGGGATTCTGAAAACACCCCATCTTTTCTTGATTGGAATATCCACTCCCACTTTTTATCAAACGAGGTTGGTTTTCACCCCCAGCCTCACAAAACAACTTTATCTAAAATCTTTCTAAACAACTCACTAAGTTGTCCTCCACAGGAGGTGCCAAAAGAAAATTTTAGTCTAGGTAGGATTTCGGGGGTAGTTATCCAAATAACCCCCCGTTATCTGGTTCTCACAATTTCAAACATAGAAGTTGACAAATAGGGAGCTTTCAAATCCTCCAAGTCCAGCGTTCCAATCACCATAAAGCAGGGAGATACCCATGAAGGGTCGAAGGCCGAGGTCCGGTTGTTATGTGCGTCCCCCCTTGAGGCACCCACCTCTTGGACGGGATCCAGCCCGTGCCCCATTTCTTAGGCCGAAAATCTAAATGTCGTGCTTGGACCGAGGTACCTAGTGACCAATTTTAGGACATCTACCCAGGTGGCAATTATGGGATGCAATCGCACCTTGATTGGATTTTGTGTGGCTATTGGGAGGTATCGCCAGCTCTTTCGGGATATTGGACCCTCTACCCCTCATTATAACCAGTTATTTCATCCTTCACTAGTTTCTCTTCCGGTGACTTCAAACCCCACTGTTGGGAGCTATTGGAAGGTCCAGTGCTATTTGAGAGGAAGGACGTTACGTCTTCTAGGACACGAGTATTTGCTTTCTTTTTTATTCCCCCACGCGAACAAAAACCCTCTTACCCACATATATGCTTCTTTCTCATTTATGTATGATGCACATCTGATTACAGTTTGACTTTGATATATATATTGTGTAGATCATCACAGCAAAAGGCTCTTGTTTCTATATTTTCTCTCACCACTTGTTGTACACATTTCACACAACTAGTCTGACATCATAGGGGAACCACAGAACCCCCGTCGTTCACGACGTTTGCTCAACCTTCCTCCTATATTAGGGGGAGTATCTGGTCATACCCGCTCAGCGGTACCTCCTTCACACACTCCTGTGAGTGCTACTATCTTAGGATCAGCTTTTCTTGGTTCTACCTTACTTGGGTCCACTTCCCAAGGTCATCCATCTACTCGCTCTCCTTTTCACGGAGGCAGGGGACCCTCTTCCTCTCAAGGAGGGAGCACCAACCCACCTAGTCCCCATCAAGGGTCAGGTTCACAACACACCATGGCCGGAGCTAACCCTCCACCCCCACTACAGATGCCATACTTGGCCTCTCTCAACATTCTGGATCTCACCAAGCTC
>ML802446.1:77258-104707 GCA_009831015.1 Picea engelmannii
AGTGTCTATACATCAAACATATGCACTGGTATATCAAAATCACAGCATAAATCAAAACATATAAATACACAACATACCTCTGTGATCAAAAACCTCCCCAGGAGGCAATACCATGTCCCGGTCCCCCCGGAAGTCTACCCCAACATAGGGGTACTGCAGTATAACCTATGGCATCTGCCGCCATATCTACGCCGCCTGCGCAGTAAAGTAGTGCCCGCCTTTGCCACCACCGTGGCGAACCAAAATCTGAGACCACCGCCTCAAGCACGTCTCCCGTACCCCTGGTGCCTCTAGGAGCACCCTCGGGCGCATCATCGGCACCCTCTCTAAGAAAAAGGCTACCAGAATGGAGCCAAATGCAAACTCCCCGGTGCCTCTAGCCCGACAATGGTCCAGCTGCGCGATCATCTGCGCATGCAAAGTCAACCCCCAGGCAAACCGCTCACAGCCCACCACCACCCTCTCCATCAACATCAGCTCGCCACCACTGATCCGATGGGTCGCTCGTGACCCATACACCTGAACTATCATCGTCGCGATGCAACGATGTAGCAGGGCATCTATCCCACTGATGCTCACTGCCGTCCCAACCATGTAGCGTTTTCCTAAGAAATATCGCTCGATGACATACCACAAATGCGTGTCCCTCGGCAGCACAGGCTCTGCCGGCAGCGGTGTTCCCCGGAAAGGGAGCCCCGTCAAGAAGTAAATATCCTCCACCGCAGTGAAGGGGATCTGCTCTCCTCGCACGAGGAAGCAGTGCTGCTCGGGGCTCCACATCTCGAGCAGGAACTGGAGCAAATACTCTTGGGCCCGTATCAAAGGGCACTCAAAAAACTTTAGCAACCCACTGGCTGCTAAAGATGCTCGAACTACAGGCCTCGCATTGGCCACAGCATCTCGCAGCTGCGACTAGTTCCGCTCGCGCCACCGCACATCCATGGTCACTGCTCGCCACCTGCACACCACCCATGGTCGTATATTAGCTTAGGCAATCATCCAATACATCAAATAAGCTAATTTTTCACCCTGAAACCTTGCCTCAAAGGCGCAGTTTTACCACCCATAGGCGCGCACACATGCGCACCTGTTAACTATACAGGCGCGCATGTGTGCGCACCTGTTTTTCCCACAGGCGTGCTCATGAGCGCGCCTGTTCACAATACAGGCGCGTGCTAGGGTGTGCCTGTCATACCCACAGGCGCGCTTGTGAGCGCGCCTGTTCAGCCCACAGGCGTGCACTCATGCGTGCATGTCTACTTCACAGGCGTGCCCCTAAGGCGCGCCTTAAATTCCTACTCATGCACACACATGCGCGCTTCTTCAGTGTACAGGCGCACACCCATGCGTGCCTTCCACTGAGTCACCCGTGCATGTGGGCCTACCCTCTACCCAAAAACCCCCTACAACCCCCGTACGATCCCCCGTACCTACCCTGCCTAAAAATTGGAAACCTATAGCTATGCAGGATGTTCAGACCACTAACCTGGAACTCGCACGCTGTGAATCGGATGCCTCGTGCTCTCGGAATCACTCAATCTCCTCTGAATCTGCTTGGAAACTCACTATAGCAGCAGGTACCAATGAGGTGGCAATGTGGGCCCTACAACTATATATAGGCCTTTTTCCAAACTTCCACTCACCATTCTGGGAGCCCACGACGTCCATTTTTCGAACCGTCTTCAGCCACGGGATCAGCGTCCCGCCACCTACATCATGGCTGTCCCTGGGCCACTTTTCAACCTGAGCCCCCGGGGCGCCTTTTTTTCACATCATGGCCAGGTACGCACGCGCATTGTCACATTTATCTAATACATGTTCATATTTTTTATTATCTTCAGATATTGTTCACTTTGGGTATTTGGTTGTTCTGTGTACAGGTACTTGATCATCATCCCTCAACAACATTCCTTCAGGTATATACTCAGCACTGGCATGTAGTCTCTCCCGCTGTATTGCATTTACATTTCCAGTCACACCCTCTGATATTGGCCTTTAGGATACCCATCCCCGGCTCTGTAGTACTCACACCTCTAGTTGCATCTTCAGTACTGTCACCCGGTAGCATTCTCACCCACATGAGTTGTCCCATTCATAGCACCTTTTTGCACTTTTGACACTCATGCTGATCTTTATTACCCCTTAGGGATGGGAGTCCCGGTAGTCATTCATCATGTTGCAAATTAACCACATACTTCTTCTCCTCCTTTTGCTAGCTTCCCATATGGACTCCCAACTCGTCGCTTCATGGTTACGTTCTTTTTGACCTACACCTCCGCAGGATCATGAACCCACCATTTCATCCACCATCAGTTTGCCCATCTGCGAACCTATCTTCATGTCACCTACCTCATACAGAAACTCGCCAATGGGCCCCCCACCCTTCATCAGTTTTCCCAGACATTTCTGCCCTCCCTGGGGCACTCATTTCACACTGGGGCACCCGTTTCTGTATTTTGTACATCTTTCCCACATTTATTTATTATTTATTGTACAAACGCCTTTTATTTCCAGTCTTTTCTTTTGTCGTCACTATTGGCGACCTACTTTCATTTTGGCCACACGCAACCCATGTCACCCTTGGTTGGATCATTACTTCTCATTTACCCCCGTCGGCATCGTCTACCTCTTCAGAGTACTACCCAGGTCACTTACCTTTATCCTCTGAATTTGTTCACCTTGTCCCGCCTCTGGCACAACTTATCCCTGATCTTGTCGTCCCCCTGACACTCGATCTTCTCACATGGTTGCGGCCATGCATTCTATCATGCACCCTCCAACCAAGGGCAGTCTGGAGTCTTCCCACTTTTTGACTTCGTCCATGTACCTCTGCCACTTCCTCACCACAGTAGATTCCGCGAAGCCCTTTCCTTCTGGGAGTCGCGTCCTCCTTTTTTCGACATCAACACACTTTTCCAGAAGGACGACAGTATCTTGATTCTCATTTTCCATTTAAATGAGAGATCTCGGACGGCACAGGGGGAAACACCATTTCTTCCTGATGTCGTTGAGCCCCATAGCATTCGACGCCGACACTTTCTCATGTTGCGGTGGGTCTTACTTTGTGACTATTGCAGTTTTCATTATCAGTTGCCGAAGACCTCTGAACTTGGTCGGGCCACCAATGCCCACATCACCGTAGCTGTTTATTTCCGCGGCCATTACCTATGGTTCAGAGTATGTTCCTTTGCAGAATTGTCTTCTGCCTTTATCCTTCCGCCCCCGAGGGCGCTGCAGTTGTCTACACCAACATTTTCGTCATCTTTTTCAGAGTTACATCACACGAGCATGGGGCATGCCCGCCTCGTTTGTACACAGTTGTATATTATTACGCACCTTGTAGAAGGTTGGGTTCTACAGGTTTCTTTCTTCTCCAAAGGATTGCTCTACATGGTCCCACTCTTGCTCTCCCTTACAACACCATTCTCAGTAAAAGAAACATTGATGGATTTCGGCTATACGTTTTGCTCCTAACCTCATCCATCAGGGGGCATCTGTTATCACTGAAATTTCGTCCGCACAGGGCGACAAGAACTCTGCATCGTCAACATAGGACTGGAGTCATTCATGGCACAGGATTAATTCCACAAGCATTGCAAAAGGGTCAGAAAACTATACAAAATGACCAAAAATTTGAAAGGCGCTTTACATCATCTGGGTGCGTGCGCGTATGCGCGTAACAGAAACGTACAAAGCATGCATATGTGCACAAGGTGCGGCTGTTGGGCGAAAAACCCGCGCGCCTGCTAAACGACACATTTATTGAAATTGGTCGGCCTCCCAACCACTAATGGATCAACTCCCAAGTCGATTTGACACCAAATCCGAGCTCAATCCTCATTGTGGGCTGGTCAAAGACCTAATTGTGCCCTAAAGAGCCTCTTTTCACATCCAAAAGAGGTCACATAATAACCCAATGCTTGGCTATAAAAAGCCATGAATGACCACCATTTTCTCAAGGAATTCTTTGTATTGTTATGCTGTTGAGATTGCTAAGGACTCATTCTTTGGCAACAAACATTGTAGGCTGCATTTCATAAGCTATTCACCCCTCTCTTGAGTGAATAAGCTTGGAGTTCTTTCACCCACATTTTCATCTTTTCATTGTAAGGAGAGCAAGCTTTGAGGGCCTCAAGAGCCTTCCATTGGAGAAAGAAGGGACCCAAGTCCCCTTTCTTCTTTGTGCCTTTGGATTTCATCAATAGACCAACTTATACATTGGTGATATTGGTCCATGTTTATTTGTTTTTCATTTTGTTTGATATGCTCATAGTCTTAGTTTATTTCTTGTTTATTACCTTGTGGTTATCTTTCTAACCTTTTACTTTACAGCTGTCATGCCTAGCAGAGCCCAACTGGGCATGTAAGCACTCATTATTTGCTCACCTAGTGACAAATTGGGTGCAAACACATTCGATGGGGATGCTTGCAATCTGCCAGTCAATGATACATGTATTCCTATAGACATGACTTTCCTAGTCATGAGATCCACGAGAATTTCCTCCACCTACTTCTCTACTATGCTACGTTCGCCTGACATTCACACTTGTAGTAAAATAAATTGGGTAGGAAAATGGACAAGCAACGTAATAAAATGAATGATGAGGTATAGAAAGCACAGTGCGATAGGAAATTAGTTCTTTGTTAGCGTGAATATCTCATTTTACAAAAATTGGTCTCGGTGCAGCATTCGACGGGTTAAATAAGAAACGTCGTAACAAATTCCTTCAACGGGTAGGAATCATCCATCAATGTGCATCCATCTGTTATGGTGCGGTCTCAACGGTCCAACGACGATCTTTTCATCAATAACCTCTCGAGCATCATTCTAACGGTCAGGATGCCTCTAATGATCATATAGCTTCACCATGGCGATGTCCCATTCTGCGCGGTTTTGTTATTCCGGCGAGGTTCAAGTTATGCAATCTTGCCTTCTGCGATGTCTTATCTAGAACTTCCTGTAGTTTTTCTAAATTTTCTTTCTTTTTACTAAGCTTTCTTTCCTTCTTTTCTGTGATTTGAGTCTCTGGATTCCTCTTTCCATTCTTATTCTTACTTTCTCTTAGTGTAGTAACTTCGTACTATTGATTTTCTTCCAAAGGGTGCAAAGGTATTACCTCTTCTCTTACAATATCCAAGGTGGATGCACTTATTTCCACCATGGTCAGGTTCTTTAAGACTTCTTGTGTTTTTTCAACTTTGACACATAATTCTTTGGCCTTCTGTTGCTTCGACTTATCCTCTTGTTCTTCTATTAGTCGCACTATTTTTCTAGCTATAAAGTCCCTTAATTCTTGTTTTTTCTGTTTTGTGGCCTCTTCCTCTGCTTTCCTTCTAATGTAATCTTTTTCAATCCAAGTCTTTCCTAAAAAAAGTGAAAAAGGGTCATTGTTGTCAACAAACCTAATGAATTCAAATTCTTCTTCAATTGATGTTTGATGGGCAATCATACGTACATTAGTAACTCTTCCACATAGGGTTATCATCTTTCCTCTAAACAATCCTTGCTTTCCTAATGAAGGTATCATAGCACGCTTTCCCAAAATTTCCCATGTGCTTTTTGGCATAATATTCACATGTGTTTCTTCATCCAATACATAGTCTATGTCGAAGTCTCCTATTATTTTTTCTATGCACTTCTTTTGTTTTAAGATCTCTGGTAAACTGATGTCTCTGTGATCATTCAATGTTTCTTTCAGCTGTAATAACATAGTCTCTGATTCTTTCTGGTTTTCTAACATATCTTTAGTTCCTTCTTCATAGTTTTCTAGTCTCATTTTCATCTTTTCAAATTTAACAATAATCTATGGGAAATCCTCAACCTCATGACCAATAGATTTACAACAAAGACAAATAGGACCTCTACCAGGGCCTTCCTTAACAAGGTGTCCCAGCCTTTTGCAATTATAACACAGTGTCAATCCTCTCTTTCTTTTAAATGATCCCCAACCTTTCTTGTACTGCGCACTGGGATCACAGTGATGGACATGCAATCTGCAAAAATTCTTTCTAGGTTATTGCATCCACTTGTTAATCCATAACTCTTTCTATGCATAGGAATAACATATCTTTCACTATCTCTATCAAATTTATTTAGATCCATTCTTTCTTCTAACTGTGCCCTAGTTTTTAGAATAGAACAAAATATATCAAACATACCTAGATTCATACTTTCAAAGCAAAAATTTCCACTTATCTTACCTTTACCAGAGCACAAAGTTTTACGATATTACCTCTTTTCTTCAGATCGGGTTTCTTTCTTAGCATAGAGCTTCGAAATTCAAGTAGAATATTGTGCACTACAACAACAATTCTATGCACATTGATTTCTCTTTTCTTGATTTCTGAATAATCACAGTTTCAGTCCTATCAACGAAACCATTTGTTGGCACACAGGCAGACCCGGGGTTCATCGCTTCAACAGTGCACCAAAAAATCTCTAACTACTGACCCTTTCGACAACACCTACGAAGAAGATGAAGTCTCACCTAAGGTAGAGGCAGGGGGGTTGCAGGATTCAGGTGTCTACAACCGAGCTGGGACACAGATATGTGATTAGAACACTTAACAGAGCATTTAGCCAATAACATGCATTAGTTCTTAAACCTTATTCACATCGTAGGTTAAACCCTTATTACAGATCAACGTAGTAATAATCACGATAAAGCACACCCAATCAGTTAGCACATATAATCAACATAGATCTAGTATTCATCATACATAATCACTAAGCGTCCATAGATCTATCTATCATACATCAAGATCAACGCACTAAACAAATAAATATATAAACAACATGAAAAACATTGCACAAAGCACATCAACAGAGGATATACGTGTTTCACCCTAGTGTGGGGCTATGCCCACCAACTCTTCTTCTTCTTTATTAGTCTTCAATATTTTTATATTATTTTTCTCCTGTGCACAAAGCCACTGAGCTCATCTTTGCACCGGGCAGGTGATCTGCACACAACGCACTACATCCACCATCCTGCAAAACCAAGTCAAGGCACAGAGCCAACTCCTCAATAGCACAAAGTATTACATACAACGTCTGTGAACAAAGCAACTTACATTCTCTTGCACTAAACCAATTACAAGTCTTTGCACATAGCTAACACTTACACTTAGCCCCTTTACTTTCATTGCCTAGCTACTTATTTATACATTACAAAAAGGCCTAACACATTGGTAAACCCATTGGTCGACATCACATACCTGTTACATAAACCCTAATAACCCAAAAACCCTGTAAAACGAGTGAGATCCCGTGATCTAAGCTCCGCCTGAGCGCCCCATCTTCAACCATCCTGTCGAAGTCCCAAAAATGGTCAAACACGACCAATTTTCTCTCAAAATTTGGTCGAGGGCCAACAATTACTATTTTCATCCCAGCTACCATTTAGCTATATAACATTTAGAAGTGTTCATTAAAGAAACAAGAGTGTTCATGTTTGGAAGGAACACTATTTGAGTTATAAGCGAGCCTTCATTTAATATGTGTAACATGTTTGTGATATAAGAGAATGATGGTACAAATGCTATTCTTCTATTTTGGTATTGAAGTAGATAAATTCATAGAAGGAACTTTTTAATTTTGGTTTCTAAAATAATATCTACATGATATCTTATGTTGAAGTGATTCAAGGATAAAATAAAGATGAAGATGTGATTAATATCTACATGATATCTTATGTTGAAGTGATTCAAGGATAAAATAAAGATGAAGATGTGATTTTTTTTTACTAAAGAAATAAAGATATTGTTGAAATTATTAAAAAAAAAATTGAAGTTATAATAAGATTGAAAATAAAATAAGTTAATTTATTATAAATCTTATGTTGAAGTGATTCAAGGATAAAATAAAGATGAAGATGTGATTTTTTTAATTGAAAAAATAAAGATAGTGTTGAAATTATTAAAAAAATAATTAAGCTTATAATAAGATTGAAAATAAAATAAGTTAATTAATTATAAAAAGTTATAGATTTTAAGTTAAAAGATTAAATTATTATTATTATTTACAAAATATTTTAAAAGTAGAATCAAAATTCCTAAGTTTTATATGGAGATTGGAATGTAGATAAAGATAATAAAAAATATTATAAAAATAAGTCAAAAATTCCATAAAAGTTATATTGAAATTAGAATATAGACAATATTTATAGAAGTTATTTTGTAAAATTCAAAATTTTAATAAATCTTTAAAGAAAAAATCTAAAGTGTGTGGGAAAATCTATTTACTTAATTTTTAAAATAGCATAATAAAATAAAATATTAATAATTATTTATAATGTATATAAATTTCATATATATAATTTAGTAAAATGTAAATTTATATTGAGTTAATGTGATGATAATTAATAATATGATATGTGAATTTATACGGTATGGGCTTAATTGTTAAAAACATGTATTTCTTTTTGAGAGATTGTAAATTCAAATTGAGAGAGGGTAGTATATGTATGCCTCCGTAGACTCTTTACCAGTGACCTTAAAAATATATTATTATGATTATTATTATAAATGTAGTATATGTGAATAGATTATTGGTCCTGTTGGAGGCACCCTTGTTTTTTAGCCTGTCGCAATTTTCGTTTTGATGCTTGAAATCTAAAGATGGTGTTCTTTTTCCCTCCGAGATATTGAGACCTCTGAAACTTTGTCACGCGAGCAGCGAAGATTTTTCTACTCTCGAAACAAGTCCTACTTTTCGTAAGAATGTTCCCTCTTTGTTGTTCTAGTTCGGGATCTCGCAGATCAGATACTATAACTCATGAATTCACACGTCCCGAGTCGCGAAACGACGAAGTCGTTTTAAATTTTCACTCAAGGAAGTAACCAGGGTAAAATTTGTTAACTCATGGTTAGACGTCGTCGAGGTTTCGTGCCTCGGTGTTCGCCAAACCCAAATTTTTATTTTTTCATCCTCGAGAGCCGAGAACACGAGGTCTTATCTGGATAACCCATGTCGAGGATTAAAGGCAAAAAGGCTAACCGTGGTAAAGGTTGTTCTCGACATTTCTCCACTTGGCACTATCTTTTTCGAAGTTACGGCGTCTAAACCCCTACTCACGAAGTCACGATGTAATTATAACATGATTAATTAATCATTTAATCCAAGATTATCTTCCCCTTAATTAAGCCTTGTTATCGCGATCTTGCGGTTTCGCAAATCGGCATATAAATCTCCCAGAAACTTATCTTCGAAGTTCCAAGTTGCGATATGGTGAATAAAATGATTATAAAATTAATTATGCCCCAAATCACGATTACCTTTAATTAAACCAAAATCGGTTCTCGCGGTCTCGGGAGTTGGGGACTCAAAATGTTAAAAGAAAATCCACGATATAACGAATAGTGAGAAATTGATTAACGTTGTCGATATTGGATTAATTAAGCTAAATCAATACAAATCCCATGTTTCGATGCCTGCATGATTTACAAGGGGGCCTTTTCTCTCCATACGCCAACTGACATTTAAACCGCCAAAATTTATGACATTAATGGGAAATAGTGTAAATCTATGAATGTAAGATCAGATTTTTACAGCATAAATTTATTTCTAATTAGGATTTGATAGGCTTGTTTTGAAAGGTACCGAGTTTTCAAATATATGAAAGAGCTGCGCTTCATTATAACGAATGTATTTTCATAGCACGCAGAGCTCATCACTTCTGAGTAAACTAACTTCTGTATGTATACATAGTTCTATCGCATAAGAGATAAAATGCAAGCTTTAGCCATGGCTCCATGGAAAGCAACAAAGGCGAATGTTGAGGTTGCAGGACAAGGCTCAAACAATGTCTCCAATACTTCGCCCCAAAGTGTCGACTCGGTCCCCATTTGGTCATTTGTTTTAGACATTCTGTAATGAGAATTGGTGGATTATTCAGACGACTCCGACGACAATGAAAGAGATGATCTTAACACCAAGTACAAGATAGTCGTCCAATCTGAAATGCACAGAGTAGCAGCCAGGCCGCGGTTTCTTCCATATTATCACATGATCCGATGGGCATTGGATCACGTGGACATACCGACCAGGACTATCATGAACAGGCAGCGAGTCACTGTCGAGACGTTTAGGCCAGAGCATCTGCAAACCATGTATAAGCTACCTATGACATCCGACTACACATATGGCACTGAGTTCCTGGAGGAATTCAAGGAGAAGGAGTGCACACAGTATGATAAAACCATGCCAAGTTTGATAAAGGATTGGGTTTCACGCACCGCGAAGTTCAGAGCTAATGACCAGGGCGTTTATTCAATCACTTTGTTGGAACCACAGTATAGATATGTGGCCATGATGACATGCCGGTTATATGGGAGAGATGACACATCGCATTTTTTCCTTGCGTGGGTGCCTCTAATGTTTCGGGTCCCAGAAGGTTTCTCTTTTAATTGGGAAAAGATGCTTTCAGATAGTTTGGCCAACCGGGTCACAGAGTATCGGGAGCAGAAGGAAAATGGGAGGCCGTCCTCATTCTTCATGTCCATGTATATTATGGATGCAATATGTTCTATGACACCATTTCCATTGATGAGTTGGGGTTGGACCCCGACCAAAGACAAACCCATACATGTATATCATGAAAAACTATGGGAAAATAAAGAAGAAAGTTTCGCATATGAAATTTTTAACTGGGTGATGGTGCCCCTGCATATCGCCATTTTTGGTCACCCACCACCCTGTATCTCGGATAGCATTGTGACAAATCTAAGCAGCATAGAGGACTAGTACGTGGAGGTAGACTTTTCATACTTCAGAGTTTTCGGGGCTTCTATTCCCCCTCATGCGCTGCCATTGTTCATTCCTAAAAAGCTGGCTTGTCGCGAGGTCGCCCGACAGACGGTTATTAGCGGTGTAAGTAAAGAACTCAAAGGGTACTTAAAGAAGGTATGGTCGTCGTTTCCCATTCGGTTGAATTCTTATTCTTTATTAGATTTCAGGCATGCCAAAGCTGAGGCTGCAGCCCTGGAAGACCTAAATTTGGTCTCCCTCGAATACAAGAAGCACGATCCACAGAGGGTCGTGAGAAACCAATTGGCTAATTGTGATCTCAAAAGATTTGAGCATGAGAATTCACCCTCGGATGACATTTTCCGAGGAGCGAGGTCCTATGAAGAAATCCTGGCCCAGATCCAATCCTTGGCACCCGAGGATAGAGCCGAGGTATTGAAATTCCAAGAACACAGACAAAGCTATCTCCCTGCTGTATTGTGGGGTGAGGGTCCGGGTATTTCGGAGACGAAACAAAAGGAGGCTGAAGGTTCTAAAGATGCAACTCCCAAATCAGGGAAACACCAGGACAAGGAGGAGCAAACGAAGAATCCAAAAGCAGAGGAAAAGACTTCGGACCCGCCTAAGAAACAAAATCCAGAGACAGAGATAAAAACCCCAGAACCGTCAAAGAAGCAGAACCCGGTCGACACCCCAGGGAAATCGGCGAAACAGCTCAGAGAACCCATCAAATTTGTCACCCCTTTGCAGTCGACACAGGGAAATATCAAAGAAGGATGCATATTTAGTGAGGAGCTGAGGCCCATAAGAGCAGAAGAACTCCCTCCAAATGAGTTTTTCTTTGATAAAAAGAGAAAAGAAGTAGTAAAAGGAGAATTCTACCAGGAAGGAGAGTCGACTACCAAAAAGTATAAAGTTATGATAGATGGAAAAGATAAAAAGAACGAGCAATTCGCCACTGAAATTGCAGGGACACTAGGAGTGTATGCCTCGGTGAATCAATTCTCAGTCGGACTTTTGAAGAACCAACTTAAAAGAAAGAATCGCCTAATCAGGATTCTTGAAGCCAGATTAGCCACAGCCTCAGAGAATGCTAAAGGTTAGGTGAGCGTGGAAATAGAACAGACCAGATTGGCCGACAAAAATGAAATAGAGGTGCTCAAAGCTAAGCTTGAGCAAGCACAGTTGGCAGTCCGAGATGGTAGGATGCAGGCGAGTCAAGAGAGGAGTTTGATTGAACAGCTGTAGGCTCGGGTAGAAATCGCCAAGAGAAAAATGATAGACATTGGGATATTTAAATCCCAAGCGATCGAGATTCGGAGCAGAATCTCTTCGGCACAGCAGAATTTGTTCACCAAGGTGGGAGCGATATAGGAAAACTGTCTGTTGATCAATCAGGTTTCCGAGAACTTATCGGTCAGAGAAAGGGATGCAGGAGTGGCTCGGGTCGCCTTCCAGGAGGCAGTAATAGCCACAAACAACCGGGTTTCGGTGGGTACTCCCAGGTTCACCTTTTCAGAGAAAACCCGAGGAAATATTTTGTTGAAGGGTTGGGAGCACAACATCACCATGGGAAAGGAGCAAGCCCAAAAGGTAACCAATTCCCTGGAAGAAGCTTTTAATTCTATAGACGGCGAGTTGCTAGGCATTGACAGCAGAGGCAATGCCGAAGCGGTGATGCAAATGAATGTGGAACAGATCTCACTTGATCTGAAAGATAAGGAAGAAAGAGATTTGGCTGATATCTCTCAGATGAATATGGTGGACATAGTCCAAGTTGATAAGTACATGATCAAACCCAGCGCGCAACCAAGTGCCCTCGACATCATCGACGCACAAATGGAGGACAAGCTGCAGTAGTTAGCCCAAGAATGTTACTTCATCGAGGCCAACTGTCAAGTAGAACCATCACGGCTCATATCCCAGCTAATGGAAACATGTATCGCTTGCACTGAGTCTGTGCGATGACAAACACCTGGCACCAAGTGAAGACAAAGTAGGAGAAATGGAGCGATTTCTCTTTTCCCTGTCATAACCGAAATTTTACGACTATTGAGATTCTACCTTCTTTGTAAAAAATTGTATAAATATATCCCAGAAAGAAATAAACAGGGCTGGACCTTTTTGAGTCATTTGTAATAGAGTTTTTACATTGAGAGTTAATACAAGCAGATCTGGAGATTCTCAATTCCGTCACTTCTGTATTACAAGTTTTCTTCCTTGTATCTCATTTTTACATTTCATTTCATTCTCTTAACTGATGTGCTTCGTTATACTTTAGTACAACCACTACTATAGCGAAAGAATTTTGGTTTTCTGTAATTGTTTATTGTCTTTCCTCTGCACCATCTATCAATGGGTGTAAGACCAATCTGCATTTTCAGAATTCTACATACATTCTATGCTACGTCGGTTATTTCTTTACTACTTTCTTCTTCTGCTTATATGTAAGATTTCCCTTTGACAGGAGCCTTGTGTTATGTGCATCTAAATGTTATTCTTTCACTTCACACCTTTTATCAAAATATAATACATTTACGGGAACGAGCCTTAGATTTTCATCCATATTTTATTTCTGCAATTGTAAGTTCTCTTTTATGAGACCAAACAGAGACAACACTTAATCTTTCTTAAAGTTTTTCCTACCTTTACTGTTCCCCCATGACAGTTCCTGTACCAACTCAACCTAATGTTGAACCCGTACTATTAGATCAAACGCACATTGCCTTAAACCTCTTCGACACCATTCTCAAAATGGAAACTAACTGGGCCGAACTTGAACAATCATGGGAAGCCATTGAACGAGACATAACTATCTAGGAACAGTTGGAAGCTAGACAACGCCAACGTACAAATCTTCTCTAGTTTCCTTTACCGAAAGGTTCACGCTTCCCTCTTCTACACCTATTACCCACTTTCGGATGCCTTGACACTGTACTTTTAAGCCTTAAGTACAGACTCAGGAACAACAGGTCCATGTATCTATGAATCAATGTGGAAAAAAACTACTTATTATTGTGAATAGATTATTGATAAATGTGGAAAAGAACTACTTATTATTAATGAAAAGTATTTTTATATTTTTTTTATTTAGTTTGTATTGGATATATTATGAAAACAAATAAATAATTTTAATTAATAAAAATATTTTAATTTTTCATAATAATTATATAAAAAAATTAATTATATAATTTTTTTACCAGTTCTATCACAGACACCATCTTTATTGTACCTACAAAGGACCATGTTTTTTCTTTGGATAAAATTGATTTCGGGGTTAAGTGGCTTGCAAATGGGAAAGCTAAGGACATTGAAGACTATAAAGTTGAAATTTTTAAAATCGCGGGGCATATCATCATCCCTCACATAAAAAAGCTATCTAATTTAACAGTCAAGCATGGCTTTCCTAAAGCCTGGAGGAAAATTCTCATTGTTCCTATTTTAAAAAATGGGGGTAGAAACATTCCCTCTAATTATAATACCATTATGTTTAGCCTGATTTTAGCGAAGCTTTATGGAATTATTTTGGAAAACAAGATTAGCCTTTGGCTAGAAAGTCACAGTAAAATAGATAAAGGATAGGCTGAGTTTAGGAGAAATCATTCAACTGTGGACCATCTTGTTACTTTTAGGATCATTGCAGAAGAGTTTTGCAATACGAAAAAACATTTTTTTTTGTTTTTTTGTTTACTTTAGAAAATATTTTGAAACGATTCCCGGGAAAACATTTTGGAATAGGTTGGAAGAGATAAAAGTGACTTTCGAGTTGAGGGTTGGTGAAATAAATTTTATGAGAATTTTATTTCCAAGTTTAAGAACACTGAGGGTTGGTCGAAAGAGATTAACTGCAATATTTGAGTCAAGAAAGGTTGTCCCTTGTCCCCTACCCTTTTTGGCATATACTTTAACAAGTTCGAAGATTGTTTGGAAGATGCAGGTTGTGTCGGCCCTACTCTCACTCGTATAGTCATCAATATTCTTCTTTGTGCCGATGATATTTTTCTTATGGTGAGGAGTCCCGACGATATTAAAAACCAACTAAGAATCCTCAAGGAATTTTGCTCCAATATGGGTATGACTGTTAATACTGACAAGACCAAGGTCATGATCATTAAATCCAATAACATCACTTATGATAACTTCATATATGAAAACAACCACTTGGAGGAAGTGACTTCATACAAATATATTTGAATCAATATTCACCACAAGATCATCTGGAATTATAGCATTGAGAAAAGGATTATTGGGGGATGGAAAACTTATTATGGGCTTGAAAAATTGTAAATCAAACAATCTTTGGATATGGGATAAGAAAAAAATAGTCTTTGAGACTCTTCTTACACCTATTATTCTTTATGGATGTGAAGTATGGGGATGTAGTATATCTCATGAATCCTGGAAAAATATAGAGAAAATTAAAAATATTTTTATAACCTATAATCTCAAAATTAAAGGAAATACGCCCTATCCCATCCTCCTCTTAGAGGAAAACCTCTCCCCCATTGAGAGAACAACTATGAATAGGTATCTAATGTATAAGAACAATTTAAACAACATGGAAGATAAGATGCTTCCTAAAATTTCTTCAAAATCCAGTCGTAACCATCGTCGACTCAAGCAAGTATGGCATAAGGATGGTCAGTCTTGGCTAAGCTATTGGGGAGTCATGGAAGAAACCATTTTGTAGAATAAGGATACTTTTAAAAATATCATCAATTAAAAATTTAAAGAGGAAATGTGGTTTGAGAGAATTAATTTATTATAAGGATCTAATCAACCTCAATCTAGAAGATCAAAATTATCTCTTTGTTTTGACAAGTGTAAAGTAAATTACAGTTACTTTCTAGCCAAAGGATAATCTTCTTTTCCAAAATAATTCCATAAATCTTTGTTAAAATCATGCTAATCATAATGGTCCTATAATTAGAGGGAATGTTTCTATCCCCATTTTTAAAAGTAGGAAAAATGAGGCTTTGTATCTAGGGTTTAGGGAAGCCCTGCTTGACTGCTAAATTGAAGAGGTTGTGTATGTGAGGGATAAGGATTGCCCCTCTGATTTTAAAAATTTCATCTTGGTATCCTTCAATGTCCTTATCTTTCTCATTTGCAAGCTGCTTAACCCCGAACTCTATGTCATGTAAAGAAAAAACTTGTTCCTTTGTAGGGATAATTGGAATGGTGTCCATGGCATTAGGGAAATCGTAAAGACTTTTAAGGTAGGAATTCCAGTCCCTTAAGGGATTCCTATTATTTTCTTTAGTATATTGCGTTTTATAATTTGGCTCTAGAAATTCTTAAGATCTAGCTTATATAGTTGTGAAAGTTGCTCTTGCCTTTTATTGATATAGTAGGTCTTTTTTCCCTTTTAATTAGGGCTTTGTATGTATTTATCTTATCTAGTTTTAAGGACTCATTCGAAGGATTCCGAATGTCTTTCCTAGCAATTTTACATTCTTTATAATACCAAGGGTTGGTCTTTCTATTATTCTTTTTATAGGACACCTCGAAAGAGAACTTGTTAATAGAAGTGGAAAGGGTAGTTGTAAAATTATGATAGATTTCTTCAATGTTGTCCTTATAAGTTAGGAGATTTAATTTACTATTTAAATCCTTTAAGAAAATGTCAACTTTACTTTTTTCAAAGAGCAAAGTCCTTTGATCATAAGAATACTCTTCAATGGTGCTCCTATGCATGGAAAAGTTTAGAGTCAAGGTTAAAGGTTTATGATTAGAGTTAGGCTCATGGTCATTTATAAGGTCAGAAGTTGTTATTTGGTTGGAAACGGGGATATCAGATATCACATAATGTATAACACTACTACCTAGCCCATTAATACAAGTCATTTGGTTGGATTTTGGCCACTTCATTACTCCAATGCAAATTATTAGGTCTTGACAGATGCAGAGCTTGACCAAATCAGTACCAAACACATTCTCAATTAGGTCTTTAGAGTTTCTTTTGTAGCTATTATATAAAACAAGGTCCTCATCTAGACAAAAAGGATTATGGTTCGAGTTGTTACTTAAAAGAGTAACTTGTTTAGTTGCAGTCCTAGCATTAAAGTCTCCTAGTAGGAGGATACTACCTTGATGTTTCAAGCTATTAATATCTTGTTCTAAATTATTATAGGGAGAATTGTTATCTAGATTGTTTTTCTTATAAAAAGTAGAACTAATAGGTGCAAAATAGCAAATTTCTATATACAAATTCTTAGCATTGGTGTCAAAAATTTCCATCCAAATGTATTGATTGAGAGGGTCAATATTATGAAGTTGAAAGTGAGGAGAAATTCTATTTCTAATATGTAGGAGCCGAATAGATTTTATGCCTAATAATTACATGAATTGTAACAGAATTAATTTCAGAAAATTCATTAACTTCTTTTAATTGAGAAAAACATCAAAATTTCATATATTCCTTATTTTGAGCACATACACATGTAATTTAACAACGAATATTAAATTTAATAACAGATTAAAAACAATGCATAATTTTAAATACCTGAACCTGATGCTAATAAAGTTCTGTTTGTCCGCTTGCCTTCTTGACCACAGTTGCACTTTGTAAACACTACCCAAAACCTAGTTCCACCCTGCCAACTAGGTAACTTCCTAGCTCCAGGATATCATATGGATATCCTAGCCCCCATTCCCAAAACCTCCAGCAACCCCGGTGCCTGACTGATACAATCCCCACTCCAAAACTCCACACCTCTCTGCAAAATCCAAGAGCCCTCCAAATCAATCCCCCATCTCCCGTAGAATGACCTCCCGTAAACCTCCTTCCCCTCCATATTCCTCCTTCACCGACTTCCCCCTCATTTACTCCCTACCTAACCCATTTATTACCTTCTTATCCTTTCGTCGTTAATGCCCCTTATCCCCTTTATTTAATATCTTATCCCTTTCCATGTACGTAACTCTTAATTTAATAAAATAATTTATTAACCCCCCTTTAATCCTTTACTTAATTAATTAATGATTCAATTAATAATTAATTAATCCTTGACAATCATGAATAATTAATTAATAATAAATAATTAGTTAATGTTATTTAAGGAATAATTATTGTTTAGCTAATCTTTTAGGACAGTTAGATTATTAAATTAATTATAATTAATAATCATATACATCTATTTAAGCAGGGTCGTTACATAATATAACAAGCTATGCCTCCTATCCCTCTACAGTGGTATTTTTGTTCCATTCCAACCACACAACAAATCCTTCTATGTTAGGGACCTTCAACTCTTCATGCTCCCAAGTTTCAACTAGACAGATAATATCCTTATCACATGGGATCCAACTTATCATAGGATCTTTGTGCCATGAAAAGCCACAATAGCTCCAAAAAAGGATCTCGAGTGTCTCAAATTCCTATTTATTATTATCCTTCTGATCTCTATCCCTAAGAATAGATTTTTTATTTCTAATTATTTCCCATTTTCCTTCTTTCCTGGCTTCTTTTACATTTTGAACTTCCTTCCTTAATTCAACTTGGTCTTTGGGAATGAGGTCTTCATTTATAAATATTCTTGACCCTTTTAAGCCTGGAGAATTACTAAGTATGCTATAGTTATGGTCATTACAACTCACTTTGACACGGATCAACCTATCTTTGTGATCAATTATTTTTCCTAGCCTCTTTGCTTCTATGAGGTAAGTTGTATCAATTTGTGATTTGATATTTTATTCTTCTTTTACTATTGCTAGTGTATCCTCCTCTTGTTGTTCTTTTATACCAAAAATTATGACGTTCAAGACTATTTTGTTACGCTCATGGTCCAGTTTGATTAGCTTATTCATTTCCTCTTTGATGGGTTTGATATCCAATTTGTTTTCCATATTACTGAGGGTCAAATTATTGGTTAGTTTCTATTCTATATCTTTAATCCTATGTCTAAAGTTGTGATTTTCTTCAACCCCTCCTTCTTGGGTTGATTGTTTATGTTTTCCATTTCTTAAATCCTATCCTTCATTGTCTGCAATTCACTCTTGAACCCTAAGAATCTATCGTTTATTTGTGTTTTAATGGTATATTTATTTATTTTATCAATCATTGCCTCGAGCTCTATATGAATTTTTACGTCTCTTTCTTCACTCCTTTTTTCTCTCTCTTATCTCCTTTTTTCTACTAATTCCATATAATCATAAAGGATCTCTAGGGTGA
The DNA here is from genome assembly GCA_009831015.1 of Picea engelmannii. Taxonomy (NCBI): domain Eukaryota; kingdom Viridiplantae; phylum Streptophyta; class Pinopsida; order Pinales; family Pinaceae; genus Picea; species Picea engelmannii. The sequence continues at coordinate 96,179 of ML802446.1, forward strand.
TTTTGGGGGGCCTACCCCTCTTAGGATGATTTTTTGGAATAGGTAGTGGAGTGCTCATATTGAAAATAAGAGAAAAAAAAATGTAACAATTATTATTTTGGATTGAATTTATCTCTCAAATCAACTTTTACTTATGAAACTTAAAATACAAAATAAATTGAATATATTTAAATCTCTTTACATTAATAGATTATAAAAAGTGACTCACCTCATTTCACATGTCCAATTTCTCAACCCATTGAAGAAGCAAAAAATAATTTTCGAAAACCACAGAGAAGTTCTGGAGAAACTGAGAGAAACTACATAGATTATTCTGGGTAAAAAAGGTAAAAACCAAAGAGAAGTATTATTCCCGTTCCGAGAGATATAATTTCAAAACCACAGAGAAGTATTATTCCCACTGTAGAAAAATATATAAGATATAGACTCAAATTAATTTATAAAATCAAGGACATTTATTAATATATAATATAAAAAAGTTTAAAAGACATTTATTTTTTATAATAAAGTAAATATAGAAAAAAAAATTACTAATAAAATATTTAAACTTTTATAATAAAAAAAAATCCACATTGAATATAACTTATTGTAACATCATTCTCTTGCACACACTTGATTGTACTTATTCTTGAGGACACTGAGTGTGAGTGATTTGGTTCCCTATATGATTGATTGTTTCACTTATGGATTATCATGATGTTGTGGATATGATGATATGTTATTTGATTATATTTGCATCAACATGTGGTACTGATTGGTTTCTCCTGAGTATGAAAGAATCTGGACTAATTGAGGATGTCGATGGCATCGATGGACCTCCTTGGACTCTGGATCGAGTTAGGGAGTGAACTGTTTATTGTTTGAGTGTTTTTGTATTGAATATGTGACATATGACTCGTAAATTATGATGTTTATTTTGTATCAATGACATGTTTCATTTATGTATGAAGGATGACGATAGCTTGCTAATCAGACTCACATTTGGATTAAAGGGGTCACACACGACAACCAAAGATATTGAGGAAGAGGTGTGACAATAGCCTTGCCACTGCCTACTAGCACTCACGTCGTGGCTCGAACTGTAGGTTAACGATTACCTAGTTCGAGAGATCCACAATTCCGCGAGGGAAGACTGTGAAAGTCGCTCGCAATAATTCTAGGGGGCACGCAATAAGGCAAGGTATTTATTCCTTAGAGGCCCTTAGTCTCCCACAAGCTCACCTGATAGAGTATTGACTCTAGGGGATTGATGTCTACCAAAATCAATCAAAAGGCGAGTGGAACCCTTGGAGAACATAGTGCATCTTGAAGGGAACATCGCGTAAATGGAACATGATTACATGTGAGTGGTACCCTTGGAGCACGTACTGCGTATTGAAGGGCACACCACGATTTTAACACTGGTAAGTTAGTGAACCTAGTACCTAGAAAACTATGTCTCCTTAGGACTTGGCCAGCCTTAAAATGAATGATTGCATTAGTAAAGATTAATAACTATAAATTTTCCCTTAAAAATGATTTTTTTTGAGCCTAAAGGATTTAAAGCCTATGTCTAAATAAGTCTTGAGAACTAAAAATTTGATTAAGCAAGTAAAAAAGGGAGATATGAAGAATTTGGGGGTGAAAATTAAACTAAAAATAATTTTTTTTAAAGGATTTAAATTATTTAAAAGATTAATGGTTGGCTAAGTACAAAACCTGCTAATTTAGAACTTATACCAAAAAAGGGAAACTTTAATACAAAAGGAATGTGGAATATAGTAGGGAATCTAATCTAGAGAAATTTCTAAATTCGAACTCAACTAGGCTTTAATAAAGGCGTGAGTCAATAAAAGGAATGTAAGGGAATAAAGGGACATCGAGGAGGGTTTTTAGACAGGTGAGGGAAATAGGAACATTAACTTAATTAAATTTCTGGTGTAACTAAGGGACCGGGTGACAAGGGTATGGGGGATAATTTTCCTAATAATAAATTTAATAAAAAGAAATTGGTGTGGTTTTGGCAACATGTCACTAAGAAAACTGTATAAAAGAAATGCCAGAGAAGGAGAATGGACCACGACTGGTAGGTGTAAAGTTGCCAATATTTTTTTTGATTGATTTTCCTTGTGGGAGTTGGGATACCTAGCTTGATTAGAGAGTGCTAGTTTGACCTTGCGAGGCGAGATGGGATCTAGCTTTTCTCTGGTTTGTGTGTGTGACCCATTTGTGGCTTGGGGGGCTAATGGAGAAGAATAGTACCCCTAGCATTGGCTGGGAGGTACCAGTGAGGTCTCAACGATTAGAAAGAGGGAGCATGGAGGATTGTCAACAACCAAAGAACATAAAAAAAGTCCATTCGTTGGTTACAATAATTTTATTAAGTTGTGAATTTTGTTAAAAAAAAATTGTGTACTCTCTAGAAGTATTGTCATAACAATTACTTTATATCTAATTTTAATTACACAACTCCTTCTGATGAAATTATGCCATCTAGTGACAGTCCTCGTCAGACATGGTCTTTAGAGAAATTGAATTTGCTTTAGATTAGATTGGCATAACTGAGTTTCTTCTACTTTGTGTAAGGTCTCTAAATGATGATCAATGGTTGGGTGCCCTGTCTTTTAGTTGCGGTACTAGTAATCATGAATTGACTTGCACCTATTATTTTTTAAAGAAACAAAACCCTCTTTACCATCCCCTTCCTTAACCCATCACTACTTGATGCTAGATCAACTAAGGTTACTGTCACTAGTTACATTTTCTCACTGGATCAGGAAAATTCAATTGTTGTTCTTGCCCCAGTACAATGTTTTCTCCTTAGCAACCATTGCAAGATGATCATCCTATTTATTAATATCTCAGACATATTATGGAATGGTTTAGTCTGGAAACTTTGAATAGCTTAGAACCAAAGGTTGGATGTTCCTGAGAAATTAAAACCTCCCTAAGAGAAGGTTTCTTACCCCCATAATGGTTTCTGGATACCAACTTAAACATACAAAAAGTGTTGTGTTTTTAATAGGTAACGCTCTCTGGGTATTTTCAATCTAATAAGGTTTTTGTAGTTTATGAACTTATGATTGCAAGTAGACAAGCATAGAGTGTTATCACATAGACACCAGACCTGTGATGGGAAAACACGAATGCCTTCATATCATTGTCACTTCTCTCTGTGTTTTTTATTTTATTGCTCTTCCTCTGTGATTTTCGAGGGACTCCGAAACTCTGCCCAGACATCCTTATTGTCAGCGAATGGGTCACCGAAATGAACATTCACATTTTTCTTTAAAAACCAGCGAGTTTATGGTCTCCATAATTCTGAGGAGGCTTCCATAGTCCTTGCGATCCTGGGGACTATCTTACTCTGCTCAGCCATCTTTCTTTCGCCTAGCAAGAAAATTTCTATGTTAGTTTGATATTACCCAGCTCCTTTCTAATACCTTCCAGTGAGTGAAGTCACTCTCCTTGTCTTCTTCCTCATGGGTTTTCCTTTGCGAATTTTTTCCTACAACCAAGAACCTCTCGTGTAGGAGCCTCCCTCGATGGTAATGTGAGGTTCCCTCACATTCCTAGTCGGGCTTTCAGCACTGAACTCTAACATTCGTTGGTGCAATGCATGTTCCCTCCGCAATCCTTTCCTGGTGCATTTGATCCTTTTAGAAAAACCAGTCTCAGGCTCCTCTGCCAAGGGATTCGGTAATTAATCCTTCAATGATCCCCCTATTTCCTGGCCAAGATACTGCGAGCCTCTGACAGCTATGACAGTGCTTTACAGTGGTCCTTGGAAAAATTGGGTGAATGCAGGGTGTGGGGGTGGGTCCACCCCCTTTAATTTCATTTTTTTTTGCATCGCTTTGCATTGGCTATCCTAGTACTGTGCTCTCTCTCGTGTATCGGCTATGCATTATCTGGACCTCCCCTCCTTCTTTCCATATTTTTTCAGTGGGTCTTTCGGTCTTGAACACTTTAGTTACCTTTTTGAGTGGGACATGGTCGAACCATCTCCTTAGTGTGTCCTCAAATGGTGAATCTGGGGAAAATGGAGACAAGTATTGAAGGGACAATTCCTTTTTGTATGCAAAGGAGTTATTTTTTGTTATTGGAGTTAGGATTAAAAGATTTTAGATCTCCACATCAAGGATCATGGTTTTATAAAACTATTTTTGTATATAATTGTGTGTACATTGAACCCATTTTGGGTAGGGAACTTCATAAGACTTCCATATCATGTTTGATTTGGACAGTGGAACAATCTTGCTTCTTTAAGTTTAGTATTTCCATGCAAAAATAATTGAGGGTAGATAGTTAAGTTCCTCCCTTGAATATAAGTTAACAGAAGGCTTAGTAGTCGAACTTCGGAGTAGATTGACTTGTCACGCACTTTAAACAAAGATGATGTAAGTTGTCAAGTTGTTTTCCACGCTCTATGAAATTACATTATGGTCATTCTTTTGCCTTAATTAAATTTTGATGTTGACTACTGGAGTAGTTAATTTTCCTTGCATCATCAATCTAAGGGCGAGATTTATGCAGGCCTCCTTAAGGTATCGTATGATTTTTTGGAAGCATGTCTTGTGCGCAATTGGAATTTTATGTATGCTGATGTTTATATTCTTTAGTAGGAAGGCATAATGTGTAGCGTCTCTTGCGCTTTGGCCCTTAGCGTCGTTGAATGACTAGTTTAATTAACTAGAACCTTTGCGTGCACAAATCTTTAATGAATGTGTGAGGTAAATATTTATTAAACCCCTTTCACACAATGAAAACTTGATGTAGGGAGTGGTTGTTTAGTGATAAGACCACCCGTGTTATGAAGGTTTCCCTTATGTTTATTTAACTTCTTTCTAAAACCTTTAAATTGTCCTTGTTAAGGGTTTAATAACTAGTTTTTTGTGTGCCCCTAATATCTTTGATGTTGGATTGATTCAAGCTTATTTAACCTTGTGAAAACGATTATTTATTGTTTGATGAATGATAAGGTAGTTTTACTTGCGACTCTTAAACTATGTGGAGGTGTGATTGATTTAGAATTTTTTTGTTCTTGCGCCTTAAACTATTGTTGATCGACTTTGTAGTTAGTTCACCACTGCGCTCTGCTCTTCTGGGTTCTCATTCCTTATGTGCATTTGTTCAGTTGGTCTTTTTGTATGTAAATATTGATTGCACCCTTAAATTAATGCATGTGATTTCATGCGTCCAGGACTGCATGTTGATTGATGAGTTTGCAAGTGAGACTGATGCAATATTGTCGAGTGGATAGCTTGTTGCACCATGAATTATTTGGTGGTTTACTCTTGCATGATGATTGACAATTGATTATGTTATCTGGAAATGGGATGCCACATGCATCATGGAATATTTGTAGTTTATTTGTTGACTTTTGGTTGGCTTAAGTGCGCATATGGGGAAAACGAGATGTTTCCCTTACACATGGAAATAAAGTAGAATTGATTCATTATGTCATCTAGTGTGACCTTATATGTTTGATTTAGGATTTAATTATCTTATGCCTTGGAATTTTAAGTTACTTATGTTGATTATTAGAATGCTATGGTGCCTTGAAGATCTTGGGATGGTGTGTCAACGATGTTGTTTTAAATGGTGATGTGTTTTTCCTAACACAATAAAAAAATATATACCTGTTGTTTTCACTTGTTGTCATAACGGAGGGGTCGTTACATATGGTATCAGGGTAGGTTCAACCTTGGGAATGTGGATAGCCACACCTTCCACTGAATTATACACTTGAATTAATAACTTAGTGCTATTTAAAACTTTAACATGTCCATAAGTTACTCATTCTTAGAGGACGATGTGAAGGTTCATGACCTAGTGCCAGGGGAGGAGGTGTGACGCATCTAGTAGCACCTACACCAGAGGGGTCCAAACCCTTAGAGAAGAACAAGTCTTGATTCTAAGTAGATTACCGCACATGATGCATTTGGTCTAACAAGGTTCTTCAAGGGAAATGACAGATGCCTGGACTAACTTTCTATACTGATATAATGTCAGGGCCCTTGTACCCCTGAGGATCCACAACACACCCTAGCCAGTACTAGTAACATTCACGGGGAACTCTAGAATATTAGGTTCCAGCATTCATGAGTTCCACAGACCGCTCAGTCGTCATGACATGGTTGGAGAACAAGCATTTTGTGTCATGCTTTGCATTTACGACCTCCAACAAGAAGGTCTCCATGGAGGTGTTCAGCTAAAGGGAAGCACTCTTCTCTAGTGGAAGACACTCCTACCTCAACTAAACATGGTCGTCGAAGCTATTTTTGGGAATGGTTCGAGGAACAATTCCGCGAGAAGTATTTGTCAGAGGAATTCATTGAGCACCAGCTCGATGAGTTCAACACCTTATGACAGGGTGGTGTCGGATTGAGACTAGATTTATGGAGCTACTTCAATATGCCTCGCCTCTGAACACAAAGAAGTTAGAGGTCATCAAGTTCATGTTCAGCCTTAACTCCATCTTTCGTGCGAAGGTGAGGATATAAATTCCTCGAACGTTGCATGATGCAGTCCAGTAGGCCTCTTGGCTGAAGAAGACTTTACCACGGGAGTGAGAGCATGACTCTTGCAAGATCATCTGAACTAACAACTTTTGGTGCACAGTAGTGTCAGACACCAACCAGAAAAGACATCTTGGTATCAAGATACATCTTTAGAACCCTTGTTTACAACACCACGACGATGGGTTCCTCAGTAGATAACCCCCTAAAGGGGACCACCTCTTCAGCAACAACACTGGTTGGGCCTGTTCAGCGAAACAAAAGTGAGGTTTCAGGCTAGTGGGCCAGTAGCTACTACTATGGGGCCCTGTAGTACTAGACCAAAGACCAGATGTTGGACATGTGGAGAGCCACCTTACCAACACAATAGTACAGTTGAGAGGGCCAGAGCGACCAAGTCAATAGGACACACAACCATTGTGAATATGGGAAAGGGCCATGGGAATTCATGACCATAGTGAATAACCAGCAGGCTGAGCACCAATGCACTGTGCTTGAGGCATATGGTACCATCACCAACCGAAATTTTAGTATTTGTTAGATCTCAGTGTTATATACAGATTTATTCTAGTACTGTGTTGATGGGATTAGGTGAGGGAATTATACCATATGATTTTAGTTTCATCGAAGTAGCGTTGAGTGCCAACCATATGGTTGGAGGAAAGGGTGAACTATCACTCCAACCTGGGGAATAATGTAACAATGTCCGACCTGTGTCACTAACTTAAGATATTATGATGACATGATAGGTATGAATGTTAGAAAAACAGGACCATGCAGCAATAAAATAAAACAAATGCAGAAACAAAACACAAAAAATACACAATACAATAGAGACACAGATTTATGTGGTTCACCCAGTGTGGGCTACATCCACTAGAGAAATTGTCAGGTCCTTCCTTTATTATTATCCAGCATATGAAGGGATACAACCTACAACAAACTCACTGTAACTTCCTCTTCTTTCTCTCATAGTCTCCTATCTCAGAATACAATATTCATCATCAATCATAGCCGCAATACATTTCCCTCATAAAAGAGGGCTGCCTTCTAGGGAAAAAAACCCTAACATAATCTATGTCGTTAGATCTGCGACCTTATATTGAACGGTCCAGATTTACAATGAAATTACAATATACATTTACAAGGCAATTTTTCCTTCAGGGCCTTCACCCTCGAACCCCCACCGGGGGCCTGCTTTCCCCCAGACCCCCCAACCTAGGGGATAGCCCCCCGGAACCCCACAGAGGGGGTACCCCCCCTCTGCACTCCCCCACGTGGAAGAGTGTACATACTTCTGGGGTGTAAATACTTCATGGGGTATAAACACTACTGAAAGTAAAATACCTCTAAATCAGGAAGATAATCAGGCTCCATAGAACCTTCTTGGACCTAGCGAATTCCTCATCTTCATATTCATTCTTGAAGATCAACTAAATCTAAGCAGGAACTCAATTTCTCCCTAGTTACTCCCTTTGTTAACATGTTTTCATTATTTTGGCTAGTGCGTATCTTTTCCAACTTCAAATGTCCATCTTCCAAGGTGGATTGTATGAAGTGGTACCTCAACTGTATATGATTAGTATTCAAATGGAAGGTTGAGTTATTTGCAATATGAATGACACTCTCACTATCACAGTACAACCTACTATTCTCTTTCTTCTTTCCCAATTCCTCCATAAACTTTTGTAACCAAATCATCTCTTTACTAGCCTCTATAGTAGCAACATACTCTGCCTCTATTGTTGAAAGTGCAACAACCTTTTGCAGTTTTGAAATCCAACTTACTATTGTTCCGCCTATAGTAAACACATACCCTATGGTACTCCTCCTGCTATCTATATCACCTACCATATCTGAATCAACATATCCTTGTAGAACAGTTTCTGAACCTCCAAAACATAATTCATGATTAGCAGTACCTCTCAAGTATCTGAGAATCCACTTTACTGCCTCTCAATGTTCTTTACCTGGATTGTTCATATATCTTCTCACAACTCCCACTGCATGTGCAATATCTGGTCTTGTG
>ML802446.1:107174-143755 GCA_009831015.1 Picea engelmannii
TTTTACCTTTCCCATTCCAACAATTTTGCATGGTGCATCATCACCCAAATGAACCTGTCCAAAATCACCTTGAACATAATCTAGAAAATGTTTCCTATGGGGTGTGGAATGAAATGAAGCCCCTGAATATACTACCCAAGACTCAGAAATATTATCTACAGGAAGAATCAAAGAATCTTGTAACACATCACATGTTATATTTGCTTCCTAATTTCTCTCTTGCTGGCAATCTCTTTGTTTCTTTGGAGTTCTGTAGTCTTTCTTCAGATGTCCTTACTTCCCACAATTCTAGCACTCTATCTTTCTAGGTCTGGATTTGGATCTACCCTTCCTAGAATTCCCACGGTTCCCAAAACCCCTTCCTCTATCCTTTTGTCTTCCTCTATTCTCCATGTTCAACGCATTTCCTGATGTCTCACCTGTGCTTTTCTGTCACATTTCCTCACTAAGGATAACACCAACAATATCATCAAATTTTAAAGTATTTGAACCAGATACAGAGTTACTTACAACCATGACCAAGCCGTTCCATCTTTCTAGAAATGAGCACAAGATTAGAAGAGCCCTTACCTCATCATCAAAGTCCACTTCTATAGAACTTAGTTGATTAGTAACCGTATTAAAATCATTTAAATGATCTGCAACAGATCCACCTTTTGACATCTTTATATTAAATAATCTCTTCATTAGAAATACCTTATTGGACATCGAGGGTTTTCCATAAAATTTGGCCAATGCATCCATCAAACCCTTCGTTGTCTTTTCTTTCGAAATATTGAAAGCCACAAATGTTGTCAGGCTCAAGCGTATCGTTCCTAGAGCCTTTCTATCTAGAATCTCCCATTCTTCCTCCTTCATAGCCACCGACTTCTTTGCTATTCCGCCCAATGGTAGGAATAGATCCTTCTGATATAGATAGTCTTCCATCTGCATCTTCCATAACTGGTAGTTTTGGTTGTTAAATTTCTCGACCCTAAAATTTCCATCTTCCGACATTGCTCCCACTCGAACCAGGAACCCTCTTTTCCTGCGAGTTACCTTTCACTCTGATACCAGTTGTTAGAAAAACAGGACCGTGGAGAAATAAAATAAAACAAATGTAGAAACAAAAAATAGAAGATACACAATAAAATAGAGACATAGATTTATGTGGTTCACCGAGTGTGGGCTACGTCCACCAAAGAAATTTCTAGGTCCTTCCTTTATTATTATCCAACATATGAAGGGATACAACCTACAACAAACTCGTTGTAACTTCCCCTTATTTCTCTCACAGTCTCCTATCTCATAATAAAATATTCGCCATCAACCATAGCCACAATACAATTTCCTCATAAACGAGGGTTTCCTTCTAGGGAAAAAAACCCTAACATAATCTCTACCATTAGATCTGCGACCTTATAATGAATGGTCCAGATTTACAATGAAATTACAATATACATTTACAAGGCAATTTTTCCTTCAGGGCTTCGGCCCTGAACCCTCGGACCCCATAGAGGGGGTACCCCCTCTCTGCACTCCCCCGCGTGGAATAGTGTACATACTTTTGGGGTGTAAATACTTCATGGGGTATAAACACAGCTGAAAGTAAAATACCTCTGAATCAGGAAGATAATCAGGCTCCATAACCAACAATGAATTGGTTGGAATCGCATGATTCAGTGTTCAAATAGTGAGGCGAAGCGGTTGAGTTGAATCACCTATGAGGGAAGGAGAAGAGTGATTATAGGGATAAAACTGGGAGTATCACTGAGATTCATCCCTTCCCTACAACTATGGAGGATTATGCACAAGAGATGCAAGCTTATGCACTCCTAGTGTTGAACGACAAAGTCTCAGTGGAAGGATTAGACGATCTTTTAGTAGTACGAGATTTTTTGGACATGTTCTCAGAAGAGTTACCGTGTTTTTCGCCGAAGTCAAGATGGAATTTACCTTTGACCCAAAACCTAGAACCGAACCGATATAAATAACACCTTATCATATGTCAACCCCTCAGTGACCGTAGTTGAAAATGCAACTAAACAGTTGTTGGACCTAGGACATATATGTCCAAGTGTGTCACCATGGGGTTCACCTATTATTTTCATACAGAAGAAGGATGGGACGTGGATACTTTGCCTTGACAACCGTCAATTGAACAAGGAAACGAGAAAGAACTAGTATCTGTTTCCTAGGATAGATGATCTTTTGATCATATTAAGGGTGCAATAATTTTTTCAAATATCAACTTAAGATTGGGGTATCACCAATTATGGATCAAGGAGGAAGACATTCCTAAGACCTCATTTAAGATGAGGCTAGGACACTATGAGTTACCATTGACTAACAAATTCCCCAGGGGTATTCATGAGCTAGATGAACGCGGTGTTTCGCGAACACTTGGACAAGTTGTTCAAGTACTCATTGACGAGGTTGGATATAATATCCGACAAGGAAGACCATGATGAACTATTTCACCTGGTACTACAGTGCCTATGAGAGAACACATTATTTTGGGAAACTGTCGAAATGCTCTTTTATTTAGGGTATGTCATCTCTGGCTAAGGTATCAATGTGGATCCAACAAGGGTCAAGGATATTATGGAATAGAATGTACCGAAGAATGTTCCAAGTGTGCGTAGCTTCATGGGTTTAGCGAGATATTATCTATGGTTCTTCAAGGGTTTCTCGAAGATAGCAAATCCGATTGTGAAATTGTCGAAGAAAAAAATAAGTTTGTATGGACCAAGAAATGCGCAGATGCATTTCAAAGGCTCGATGAGTTGTTGACGATAGTGTCAATACTAAGGGTGAATTCCATGGACAAGGGATTCTTGGTATGCACTGACGCACCCAAGGAAGGATTAGAGGAGTCATGAGGCAAGACGGTCGAGTGATCACTTACATCTCGAGGAAGTTAAGGAAGCATGAGGAAAACTAGACAAAACGTGATTTGAAGTTGTTAGCCTTCATGTATTCCCTCAGAGTTTGGAGACACTACCTGATTGGACGAGAATTCAAACAAAAAACGGACCACTATGGTTTACAACACCTTTTTACGCAAAATAACTTGAACGCGCAGCAAGGGAGTTGGTCAGAACTACTTATCGATTACAATTTTTGAAATTTCCTACTTAAAATGAATAATGAACAGACTGGCAGATGAATTGAGTCAGAGACCACACATATTTTCAGTGATACCACTTCAAACAAATCTACGAGAATAGATTCTACCTATAGCGTGACATTGACTGGTATAAAGAGGGCAAGGAATTTTCGGGAAAGATGCCATGTTGGTACAAAATTTTAGGGAGATACTGTGGACAACGACAGATCTTCGAGATATAATAACTGGATTTACTTAGAACGCAATGGAGAATTGAGAAGTTTTGATGTTATTCAAACCTCATAGAGAAGTGTACATGGATCATCTAGGATTCATGAAGATGAGGATCGACCTTAATCCCTTATTCTTCCAGAAGGAATAAAGGCACACATCGTCAACTGCGTGGCGATATGTGTAGAATCTCGATAGGTGAAGGTTGAACATAGACATCCAATAGGATTTCCATGGCCACACGCTATTCCAGAATTGACGTGGGAGGTCATTTCGATGGACTTCACTGTTGAATTTCCACTAACAAGAAGGAGGCACGACCCTATTGTTGTGATAGTTGACACTCTGATGAAAAGTTCACATTTTGGCCCTAGGTGTGTGACACACCAAGTGCCAGGTATAGCTATATTTTATATCAATAAGTTTTTGAGATTGCTAGACGTATCAAAGGAATCGTATCAAATAGGGGATTCGATGTTGCAAGACGATTTTGGATGAGTTTCCCAAGAGGCCTTGGGAACACCACTGAAATTTAGTACATCATGTCCCTAAGATAGACAGGCTGACCGAAGGAACAAACCAATTTGGGAAGGTTGTGTTGTGTATGTGTGTGTTGGATCAACAGAAACACTGGGAACAGTTTTGGTTGCTGGCCAAGTTTGCATGCAACAACAACCATTAAATCACCATTAAGATGGTTCCATTTGATTTTCTTGATGGGCGACCATGTCAGATGAATTTGAGTTGGGATAGACTCGAGGATGGGGTCCTAGTAGGACCATAAGCGATCCAAGAATTGAAAGAACAATTAAAAACAATATGAAAGGGGATGGAAGAAGTGCACGATCAACATAATGGTTTGTCGATGCGCATCACGTTGAACATAATTATGAAGGGCCTAACGACTATTCGTGCCTCATTGATGCAGGAGAATCCCTCACGACAAGCAAAACCAATGTGGAAGTAGAAGACAGCTGGAAGATGTCTAGCGCAAGTTTTTGAATTTTAAATTTTCCCTTGAAGTTGATGCGCTAAACATAAATGAGATCATTTAACTTGGTGCCTTGGTAAAAATGTAATCAAACCTCGAGCCATACGCTCTCGTCTAAGATAGACAGAGGCATTTATAATAGTAGTTGAAGGTAGATAGAATTGAATTCCTAGATTAGACAGTTCTAGATCACAGGAGGGAAAATGGATATAGACAACCTCATTTGTATCATTGTAACATTAACAGGAAAAAGAAGAATCTAGAGCATAGGAGAATAGCACAGAGTTGTAGAAAACACCCATGTACAGATCTTGAATTAATAGAAGAAGTTGATTCAGATTCATGGTTGTTGTGTTATTCTTTGTGTATGTGTGTTGAATGCTCTACTTATGAGGATTACTTCCTATTATGCATTTGTTATCATGTTGTGTGTATGATTTCATGTATCGAGATTGAAATTTGAGAGGAAGTGAGGTGAGTTACAATTGTTTCTCTTTTGAGCGAGGATTCCTGCAAGGAGTACAGTTGAAGTCGTCCGCAAGGAGTGCATTGACAGAAGGCTCAAAGAGTAAACTCTTGTTCTCAAAGCACTCAGAAGTGAAAGTGGGTTGCTAAAGCCGTGCAAGGAATGCGTAGGCTAAGGAGAGTCTCAGTCGTGAAACTGAGCAGAAGCTTTGGAGGACTGCTGCTACGGGTATACGCAGAGTCAAAGGAAGCTCGAATAGTTGAAGTGTTCGCATGTTTGCCGCAAGGAGTGCGTGCAAAGAACCTCGTTGAGGTTGAAGTAATCTAGTAAAGCTCAGGAAGGGTAGGCCTCTGAGTCACTAAAGATTAGCGTAGATAAGTGCGACTTGAAGTTGTAAGTAATGTCGCAGGTGGGTGAAAAGGCGAAGGAATCTCGTGGAGACACACTCTTTTTCATTTCGTGGATTATACAAGGAGGAACGGATGGTCGAAATCCTCTGAGGAGATTTCCCGAAGTTCCGAGGATCGTTAGATCTTGCAGAGGTGCAAGGAGTTTACAGCGATAAGGTCTGAAGGGTTCGAAGCTCAGGAGGGGCAGAGCCGTCGATTCTGAGTCATAGGAGCCGTCGAATCTACATGTGGTATCGTGTATCGGGGACTCACGAGTTGAAGCCCCAAAAGTTGTGCAACAAGAACAGCGATATCGCGAGACGCGATATCCCTACAAGATCAGAGTTGTTCGTTGACTCATAGACTTGGATGTTGGAGGATAGTAAGGGAAGCCCTTCAGCTTCATGAGTAGCGAAGTGGCGAGAAGGCTGTGAGCCGTCCATATGAGAAGGACAGGTGGCAGAGATCGAGAGATCTCATAAACTCGGGAGTTCGTAGGTTGAGAGCCCAAGTGTTGGGTGCTCTAAGTCATGAAGCGGCGAAGTGGCGAGAGGCTGTGAGCCGTCCATCTGAAGAGGACAGGTGTCAAAGATCAAGAGATCTCGCGAACTTGGGAGTTCGCAGGGTGATCGCCCAAGTATTTGGTGTTAAAAGTCACGAGACGCGAGGTTAGGAAGCAGCGAAGTGGCGAGAAGCTGTGAGCCGTCCATTTGAAGAGGACAGGTGTCAGAGATCGAGAGATGTTTTGAACTCGGGAGTTCACAGGGTGAACACCCAAGTGTTTGGCGTTAAAAGTTGCGAGAGGCTAGGAGTCGTCCATCTGAGGAGGACAGGTGGAGGAGATCGAGAGATCTCATGAACTTGGGAGTTCGCAGGGTGAGATCCCAAGTATTGGGTATTCAAAGTCACGAGGACGTGAGAAGAGAGAAGGTAATAACCGTTGGATTCAGATCACGCGAAGACTGTTGGATCCACACATGGGATCGTGTATCAGAGCCTCGCGAGAAAAGGCCCAATAATTTGGCCATGGGGATCGCGAGATTGCGAGAAGCGATATCCTGACAGCTAGAGGACAGTGTGGGCCATAACGAGACTGGTGATTGGAATACAGGTGGCACAAAGTCATCGGGATCTCGCCGCAAGAAGTCCCGAAATATTGGCGTTAGGATTCATGAGTCGCGAAGTGCCGAGTGATGAGGATTGTGTGGTCGCATGGCAGAGCGTAAGGTGGGACCGCGTGGTCGACGGGTGGACACACATTTCCTGGAGATTTGAGTCAACATTCCGTTGAATTCTTGCATCTCGGGGATTCACGAAATAGGAGGGTGAAAATTCGATAGTTCAATCTGTGAGGTCGCGAGTAGTGAAATCCCTCGGGGAAAAGGTAGCGAGTTGACTGACCATCGGATCTCGGGGATCCGAGAACCCAGTGTTCAACCTTTGAACTCGCGAAGTCATGAGTTCTGATTCCCTGATAAATCAAGGAAGGAAGGGGGATCACGAGAGAGAACTATGGGAGCAGATTCCCCGATAGGGAAATAGAAGAACCTTGGAGTTCTTCGGGCCGAGAAGAAGAGGATCTTGTGAGCGGACGTAGCCGTGGGTGGCGCGCCTGCGTCAAGTGGTATCAGAGCTTAGGAAAGCTTCTTTGCTTTCTGTAGTAGAGAAAGAAGAAATTCACCATGCTGCCAAGGAGAAGAGGTAGACAATCACCCGATCTAGAGGGGGAAAGGGAATTGTCTAGAGAAAGAGAAATGTCCAGAGAAAGAGATAGGCAAGTACAGAATCCAGACGTGGAGAGAGGAATGTGAAATCTTCGTGCCAGAATGGAGGACATGGACATAAGACAAAGGCACAATGCTGATGCAGGAGATATGAGTGATTTCGAAAACGAGGATGATGCTGGACATGAAGAAGAAGAAACCCCAGTGGAAGATGTAGCCAATGAGCGATTAATTAAGGCTATCGCCCAGAGGAGTTTGAAAACAAATATGGACATTCCATCTTATGAAGGGAATCTGGATGTAGAAGAGCTTCTAGATTGGATTAGAGCTCTAGACACTTACTTCGATTATGAAGATATCGAAGATGATAAGAAGTTCAGACATGCCATCACGAGATTAAAATGACATGCAGCCTTGTGGTGGGATGAACTGCACGCTGACAGGCGTTTCCAAGGCAAGCATAAGATTAAGAGCTGGGACAGGATGATTGCAAAGATGAAGGCAAAATTCATTCCCAGGGACTATCAAATTTCTCTGTTCAGGAGGATGCAGAACCTGAGACAGAAGTTGATGACAGTGAAAGAGTATACCGAGGAATTTTACAGGTTGAATATCAGAGCAGGTCATCGTGAAAGCAATGACGAAAAGGTGTCCAGGTATATGAATGGCCTGAGGTATGAAATTTAGGATGAAATAAATATGGAAACCATCCGAACGGTGGAGGATGCTTAACAATTGGCTCTGAAATCTGAAGAGAAGCTGATCCATAAACAAAGTTAGAGGGGTCGAGGCAGAAGTCAGCCCAAAGGAAAATCGGTTGCCCAAGATAAATACCAGAAGCCCAAGGACAACTGGAAGAAACCTCAGACTCAGACAGAGAGAGGTGGAAGTTCGCAGCAAGGGCGATATGCTGAGCAAAGAGAACAACATACTGAGCAGAGAGGAGGATACGCTGATAATAATAGGTTTCCTCGTACCATAGGTAGAGGAAGAGGAAGAGGTGGGGTAATCACATGCTTCACATGTGAAAAAAATGGGCACAAGTCATTCGAGTGTTCAGAGAAAAAGAGAGAAGCTGGAGAGACTCACATCGCCAAGGCACAGAGGCGAGATGTTGAGGCAGAGTACGCTGAAGGCGGAAGATCGTTGGTAATGCGGAAAGTCCTTTTGACGCCAGAAAAAGAGATGGAGAATTCAGCGCAGAGGAACAGTCTTTTTAGGACTTCTTGCAAGACCAAGGGTTGGGCATGCAAGGTCATCGTGGATAGTGGAAGCATCGATAATCTCGTTTCAACCGAGATGGTAAAAAAACTGGAGCTGGAGACAACTGATCATCCAAGTCCATACAAGGTTTCATGGCTACAGAAGGGACATCAGGTAAATGTCACTAAACAGTGCTTAGTTGACATTAAGATAGGAGGATATAATGATAAAATTTTATGTGATGTTATTCCTATGGATGTTTGTCATTTATTGTTGGGTAGACCATGGCAATATGATAGAAATGTAATTCATGATGGGAGGATGAACACATATACCCTGAAGAAGAATGGGAGGACTCATATGTTGTGTCCAATTGAAGATAAAGAGGTGAAGCCGGAAGCAAACAACACAGTACTTCTCATGAGTGGGAAGGAACTTCTTACAGAAGTTAAGAATAAGGAGGATCCACAATTCTTTGTGGTTAGAAAATCGAGAATTGTTCTGACTAGCACAAGAGTGGACGATTTGCCAGGAGAAGTTCAGGAACTACTGGAAGAGTTCACCGATATTGTAGTGGACGAATTACCTCGTTCATTGCCACCAATGAGGAGCGTGAGTCACCATATTAATCTCATACCAGGAGCTAGTTTACCAAACAAAACCGCATACAGATTGACACCACAGGAGAATGAGGAGGTCAAAAAGCAGGTCCAGGAGTTGTTGGACAAGGGATTGGTCAGAGAAAGCTTGAGTCCGTGTGCTGTTCCAACAGTACTCAGTCCGAAGAAAGATGGAGGCTAGAAGATGTGCACTGATTCAAGAGCCATTAATAAGATAACTATCAGGTATAGATTCCCATTGCCGAGGATGGATGATCTGATGGATTGCTTAAGTGGGGCAAATTTTTTTTCAAAGATAGATTTGAAGAGTGGATATCATCGGATTTGTATGAGAGGTGACTAGTGGAAAACAACATTCAAGACAAACAAAGGTTTGTATGAATGGCTTGTCATGCCGTTTGGTTTGACGAATGCACCGAGTACCTTTATGCGATTGATGAATGAAGTCCTGAAGGAGTTCATCGAGAAATTTTTCATCGTGTATCTGGATGACATATTGATTTTCAGCAAGACGAAGGCTGAACATCTAAAGCATTTATATATTGTGATGAAGAGATTACAGCAAGAGAAGTTGTTGATAAACATGAAGAAGTCCTCATTCATGAAGACAGAGCTCATTTACTTGGGTTTTGTTATTTCAGCAAATGAGTTGAGAATGGATCCAGATAAGATGGAGGTAATCAAGAATTGGCCATCACCGAGGAACGTATTTGAGGTAAGGAGTTTTCATGGACTGGTTAGTTTCTACCGAAAATTCATTAGAAATTTCAGTGGGATTAGTGCAGCAATGATGGACACAGTGAAGAAAAGACATAAATCTTTTCACTGGATGGAAGAGGCTGAGAAGAGTTTCAATTTGTTGAAACGAAAGATTACAGAGCAACCAATTCTGGTGTTGCCATATTTTCAAAAGACATTTCAGGTAAAATGTGAT
Source organism: Picea engelmannii (assembly GCA_009831015.1). Taxonomy (NCBI): domain Eukaryota; kingdom Viridiplantae; phylum Streptophyta; class Pinopsida; order Pinales; family Pinaceae; genus Picea; species Picea engelmannii. Next base: position 116,821 of record ML802446.1, read on the forward strand.
GCAAGCGGGTTTGCCATAGGAGCGGTCTTGAGCCAGGAAGACAGGCCAATTGCATATTTCAGCAAGAAGCTGAATGAGGAAAAAGAAAAGTACTCCACGTATGATAAAGAATTTTATGCCATCATACATGCATTGAAGAAATGGAGGCACTATTTGATTCCAAAAGAATTTGTTTTATATAGTGATAACCATGCATTACAATTTGTGACTCAACAGGAAAAGTTGAATCAGAGGCATGTTAAATGGGTAGAATACATGCAAAATTTCACTTTTGTGATAAAACATATTTCTGGTACTACTAACAAAGTTGTTGATGCTTTGAGCAGGAAGTGTTTGCTATTGCAGGAATTCAAAGTCCGGACGTTAGGCTTTGATGATCTTAAGGACATGTATGCAAGTGATTCAGACTTTAAGGAAGCTTATGAAGCAGTTGAGAATCCAGTTCTCAGAGACAGAAGTCAGTGGATAGAGTACGTGATCCAGGACGGATTGTTGTTCAAAGGAAATCAACTGTGTATTCCAAATTGCTCCATGAGGGAGAACTTGTTGAAGGAAAAGCACAGTGGATGATTGGTAGGAAATTTTGGCCATGATAAGACATTTACAAAGCTGAGCGAGTCATACTTTTGGCCAGGGATGTGGTCAGAAGTCAAGAAATTTGTGGACAGATGCAAGATTTGCCAACATTCAAAAGGAAGGAAGCAGAATGCGGGTTTTCATCAACCACTACCCATACCTGAGAATCCGTGGGATGAAATTAGCATGGACTGTATTGGGATTTCCGAGGACACAGAGAGGTTTTGATTCCATCTTTGTGGTAGTGGATAGGTTTTCTAAAATGGCACACTTCATTCCATGCCAGAAAACCAGCGATGTGACTCACATCGCGAATTTGTTTTTCAAAGAGATTGTTCAACTTCATGGATTGCCGAAAAGCATAGTTTCAGACAGGGACACAAAATTCATAGGGCATTTCTGGAGAACATTGTGGAAGAAGCTAGGAACTAACTTGATGTTTAGTTCTTCTTATCATTTTCAGACGGATGGACAAACAGAAGTGGTCAACAGAAGTATGGGAGACTTGTTGAGGAGTTTGGTGACAGAGCACCATAGCAGCTGGGATAGCATATAAGTAGAGTTCGCATACAATGATTCAGTGAACAGGAGCACAGGAAAAAGTCCATTTCAGATTGTATATGGAATGCAGCCGAGAGGAGTTTCTGAATTGAGGGATTCAGAACAGACTAATACTAGTAGTGCTAGTGCAGGAGAATTCGTTGAAGCAATAAAGAAACTCCACGGCTAGGTGAAGGAGGGACTGTTGAAGTCAAGACAGGAGTACAAACGCAGAGAAGATTAGCATCGGAAACAACTTCAGTTTGAAGTTCGTGATCTAGTTCTGGCACATTTGAGGAAGGAGAGGTTCCCAAGAGGAACATACAACAAGCTGAAGATGAAGAAAATTGGGCCATGCAAGGTCTTGAAGAAAATGGGACAAAATCCTTATGAAATTGAGTTACTGGATGGGATCGGAATATATCTAATATTTAATGTTTCAGATTTATATCCATATAAAGTTGATGAAGTAGGAGAAGAAACTGATGATCAACCAAAGATTCAGTGGCAAAAGCAGATGCCAGTTGCAGAGAAACCACAGATGGAACAAATACTGAATAAACGAGTGGGTAAGAAAACCAGAAGGAAAGAATATTTTGAATATTTGGTCAAGTGGAAGGGACATCCAGTTGAAGATGCCAGCTGGGAGATTGAATAAGAGATTCAGAAGCATGGACATACCGTACAGGAGCTCATGGACAGGATCCCATGCAAATTTTCAAGCGAGGGAGTATGATGCAGGAGCATCCCTCACGACAAGCAAAACCAATGTGGAAGCAGAAGATAGTTGGAAGACGTCCAACGCAAGTTTTTGAATTTTAAATTTTCCCTTGAAGTTGATGCGCTAAACATAAATGAGATCATTTAACTTGGCGCCTTGGTAAAAATGTAATCATACCTCAAGCCATACGCTCTCGTCTAAGATAGACAGAGGCATTTATAGTAGTAGTTGCAGGTAGATAGAATTGAATTCCTAGATTAGACAGTTCTAGAGCGCAGGAGGGAAAATAGATATAGACACCCTCATTTGTATCATTGTAACATTAACAGGAAAAAGAAGAATCTAGAGCATAGGAGAATAGCACAGAGTTGTAGAAAACACCCATGTACAGATCTTGAATTAATAGAAGGAGTTGATTCAGATTCATGGTTGTTGTGTTATTCTTTGTGTATGTGTGTTGAATGCTCTACTTATGAGGATTACTTCCTGTTATGCATTTGTTATCATGCTGTGTGTATGATATCATGTATCGAGATTGAAATCTGAGAGGAAGTGAGGTGAGTTACAATTGTTTCTCTTTTGAGCAAGGATTCCTGCAAGGAGTGTAGTTGAATTCGTCTGCAACGAGTGCGTTGACAGAAGGCTCAGAGAGTAAACTCTTGTTCTCAAAGCACTCAGAAGTGAAAGTGGGTTGCTAAATCCGTGCAAGGAGTGCACAGGCTAAGGAGAGTCTCAGTCATGAAACTGAGCAGAAGCTTTGGAGGACAGCTGCTACAGGTATACGCAGAGTCAAAGGAAGCTCGAACAGTTGAAGTGTTCACAGGTTTGCCGCAAGGAGTGTGTGCAAAGAACCTCGTTGAGGTTGAAGTAATCTAGTAAATCTCAGGAAGGGTAGGCCTCTGAGTCGCTGAAGATCAGTGTAGATAAGTGTGACTTGAAGTTGCAAGGAACGTCGCAGGTGGGTGAAAAGGCGAAGGAATCTCATGGAGAGACACTCTTTTTCATTTCGTGGATTATACAAGGAGGAACGGATGGTCGAAATCCTCTGAGGAGATTTCGTGAAGTTCCGAGGATTGTTAGATCTTGCAAAGGTGTAAGGAGCTTACGGCGAGAAGGTCTGAAGGGTTGGAAGCTCAGGAGGGGTAGAGCCGTCGATTCTGAGTCACATGAGCCGTCAGATCTACACGTGGTATCATGTATCGAGGACTCACGAGTTGAAGCCCCAAAAGTTGTGCAACAAGAACAACGATATCACGAGACGCGATATCCCTACAAGATCAGATCCGTTCATTGTGGAAGACGCGTGTAAGGAGACTCTCTCATCTCGCAGACTCAGATGTTGGAGGATAGTAAGGGAAGCCCTTCAGTTTTGTGAGTAGCGAATTGGTGAGAAGGCTGTGAGCCGTCCATATGAGAAGGACAGGTGGCAGAGATCGAGAGATCTCACGAACTCGGGAGTTCGCAGGTTGAGAGCCCAAGTGTTGGGTGCTCTAAGTCACGAAGCAGCGAAGTGGTGAGAGGCTGTGAGCCGTCCATATGAAGAGGATAGGTGTCAGAGATCGAGAGATCTTGCGAACTTGGGAGTTCGCAGGGTGAACGCCCAAGTATTTGGTGTTAAAAGTCGTGAGACGCGAGGTCACGAAGAAGTGAAGTGGTGAGAAGCTGTGAGCTGTCCATTTGAAGAGGACAGGTGTCAGAGATCGAGAGATCTCACGAACTCGAGAGTTCGCAGGGTGAACGCCCAAGTGTTTGGAGTTAAAAGTCGTGAGACGCAAGGTCACGAAGCAACAAAGTGGCGAGAGGCTAGGAGTCGTCCATTTGAGGAAGACAGGTGGAGGAGATTGAGAGATCTCGTGAACTTGGGAGTTTGGAGGGTGAGAGCCCAAGTATTGGGTATTCAAAGTCATGAGGACGCGAGAAGCGAGAAGGTAATAACCGTTGGATCTGGATCACAGGAAGACTGTTGGATCCACACGTGGGATCATGTATCGAAGTGTCGCGAGAAAAGGCCCGATAATTTGGCCACGGGGATCGTGAGATTGCGAGAAGAGATATCCCGACAGCTGGAGGACAGTGTGGGCCATAACGAGACCGGTGAGTGGAATACAGGTGGCACAAAGTCATCGGGATCTCGCCGTGAGAAGTCCCGAAATATTGGCATTAGGATTCGCGAGTCGCGAAGTGCTGAGTGACGAGGATCGTGTGGTCGCGTGGCAGAGCGTAAGGTGGGACCACGTGGTCGACGGGTGGAGATGCGTTTCCTGGAGATAGGAGTCAACATTCCATTGATTTCTCGCATCTCGGGGATTCACGGAATAGGAGGGTGAAAGTTCGACAGTTCAATCTGCGAGGTCGCGAGTAGCGAAATCCCTCGGGGAAAAGGAAATGAGTTGACTGACCATCGGATCTCGGGGAACCAAGAACCCAGTGTTCAACCTTTGAACTTGCGAAGTCATGAGTTCTGATTCCCCGATAAATCAAGGAAGGAAGGGGGATCGCACGAGAGAAATGTGGGAGCAGATTCCCCGATAGGGAAATAGAAGAAACTTGGAGTTCTTCGGGCTGAGAAGAAGAAGATCCTATGAGCGGACGTGCCCGTGGGTGGCGCACCTGCGTCACTCATTCTTTGAGGCATTGCGTGATGTTTATGTTGTATTATGTGTGTGACTTTAGGTCATTGATCCTACATATGAGATTGAATGAGCTCTTTATGGATGTTGGGTGAGGGTTTACTCACGACAGAGGAAATCTACTTCTGTATCATCTCATTCGACAGCTATGGCGTCAAAATGTCGATCAGGTCAAGGTCCAATAGGACAATTATAGTCCACACTCAGCTACCTACGAGGACGCTTATGATATGCATTTGAAATTTCTATTTTTTTTTATGGCTAGACCCTTATATATTGTCAGATACTTTATTATTACACTTGTGTACTATGAAACTTTGCGATGAAGTTTAAAATAGGAGGGGGTGTACGTAACATCCTTCTCTTGTGCACACTTGATTGTACTTATTCTTGAGGACACGTGCATGCGAGTGATCTAGTTCCCTATATGATTGACTATTTTGCTTATGGATTATGATGATGTTGTGGATATGATGATATGTTATTTGATTATATTTTCATCGACAGGTGATATTCAATGGTTTCTCTTGAGTGTGTAGGAATCTGTACTTATTGAGGATGTTGATGACATTGATGGGCATCCTTGGACTCCATATCGAGTCAGGGGGTGGATTGTTTCTGGTTTGAGTGTTTTTGTTATTGCATATGTGACATATGACTGGTAAATTATGATGTTGATTTTGGATCAATGACATATTTCGTTGATGAATGCAGGTTGACAATAGCTTGCTAATCAGACTCACATTTGGAGTAAATGGGTCACGCACGACAACTAGATATATTGAGGGAGAGGTGTGGCAGTAGGCCTGCCACAACCTACTAGCATTCTTGTTGTGGATCGAACTATAGGTTAATGATTATCTGGTTCGAGAGATCCACAATGTCGTGAGGGAAGACTGCGATAGTCGCTCACGATGATTCTAAGGGGCATGCAATAAGGCATGGTACTTATTCCTTAGAGGCCCTTAGTTTCCCACAAGGTCACCTAACGAAGTATTGACTCCAGGGGATTGATGTATACCAAAATCAGTCAAAAGGTGAGTGGCACCCTTGGAGCATGTAGTGTGTCTTGAAGGGCACGTTGCGTAAATGGAAAATGACTACAGGAAAGTGGCACCCTTGGAGCACATAGTGCGTCTTGAAGGGCATGTCACAATTTTGACAATGGTGAGTTAGTGTACCTAGTAACTAAAAACAATATGTCTCTTTAGGACTTGGCCATCCTTAAAATGAATGATTGCATGATTAAAGATTAATAATTATAAATTTTCCATTAAAAACAATTTCTGTCGAGCCTAAAGGATTTAAAGCCTAGGTCTAATTAGGTCTTGAAAACTAAAAAATTGATTAAGCAAGTAATAAAGGGAGGGATGAAGAATTTTGGGGTGAAAATTAAACTAAAAATATTTTTTTTTAAAGGATTTAAATTATTTAAAAGATTAATGGTTCACTAAGTAAAAAACCTGTTAATTGAACTTAGACTAAAAAAGGGAAACTTTAATACAAAAGGAATGTGGAACATAGTAGGGCATGTAGTCTATAGAACTTTCTAAATTTGAACTCAACTATGATTTAAGAAAGGTGTCAGTCATTAAAAGGAATGTAAGGGAATAAAGGGAGATCGAGGGGTGTTTTTAGGAATGTTTTTAGGTGGGTGAGGGAAATAGGAAAATTAAATTAATTAAATAATTAAATTTTTAGTGAAACTAAGGGATCGGGTGACAAGTGTACGGGGGAGAATATTCCTAATAATAAATTTAATAAAAATAAATTGTTGTAGTTTTGGCAACAGGTCACTAAGAAAACTCTATAAGAGAAATGACAGAGGAGGAGAATGGACTACAGCTGGTAGGCGTAAGGTTACGTTTTTCGATATTTTTCTTGACTGATTTTCCTTGTGGGAGTTGGGATGCCCAACTTGATTAGAGAGTGCTGGCTCAACCTTGCAAGGCGAGCTAGGAGCTAGCTTTTCTCTGTTTTGTGTGTGTGGCCCTTTGTGGATCATGCAACTAAGGGGGAATAAGAGTACCCCTAGCATTGGCTAGGAGGTTCCAGTGAGGTCTCAGCGATTAGGAAGTGAGAGCATGGAGGATCTCCAACAATCGAAGAACACCATCAAGTCCATTTGTCGGTTATGGTAATTTTATTCAGTTGTGAATTTTGTTAAAAATTTATGTTTGTACTCTATAGAGGTATTGTCGTAACTGTTAGTTTATATCTTATTTTAATTGTGCAACTCCTTCAAATGGAATTCTTCCATCTACTGACATTCCTCATCGGACACGGTCTTTAGTGAAATTGCATTTCCTTTAGATTAGATTGGCATAACTAAGTTCTTCTCCTTTGCATAAAGTTTGTGAATGATGATCAATGCATAGCTGCCCTGCCTTGTAGTTGTAGTATTAGTAATCATGAATTGAATTGCACTTAGTTTTCTTTTATTTTAAAAGAAACAAAAACCGTCTTACCATCCCCTTCCTTAACCCATCACTACTTGATGCTAGATCGACTAAGGTTAGTTACCTTCTCTCCCTGGATTGGGAAAATTCAACCGTTGTTCCTTCCCCAGTTCAATGTCCTTAGTGTTAATCCCTAATATTGGCTCATTACCCCTTAATTGGGGCATATTATATTAGTAATGTTATTTTATTTATGTCGGATTTAGGCCATTAGTTTTAATTATACCTCCTAGTATCCTATATATACCAAGGAGACATTTTCATTTTGAATCATCTTGTACTTGAACATTTAAGTGGGGTAAAAGGAGGTTGCCCCCTTGAAGAGGCTTATTATCTAAAATTATCTCTTTTTCAAGGCATTGAGTAATTATTCTGAGGATTTTCTATGCTATATTTATATTTGTTTCTTAACATATGGTATTAGAGCTCAAGGTCTCGGGGTTTCGCTGCTACATCTAAGACACCTTGGAATTTTCGCTATAACTTTTTTTCTACAACATTTCAGAAGGAACGACTTGGAGGATATTTAATACACGGATCAAGGTACGTTGGGTTAAAAATTCAGCTCCTGAGGCCTTATACTTTCGGCGATACAACCTATACAAGATAGGGTTCTGGAATCATCCTGAACTAAGTCATTGCGAAATTTTCGCTATAAAAACTTTTCTGTAACGTTTCAGACCCTGAAATCCAGAGGATATTTACAAAAATTAGTAAGGTAGTTGTGGTAAAAGGTTTGGATTTTGGGTCATATTAAATTTGTAGATAGTCCTTCAACGATCAATATTGCCAAGGCTTTCACACACAAGGAGATCGCTAACCCATTACCAGAACCCCACCAAGGTTCTACAATTATAGGGCTTTAGTGTCCTCAACAGTAGTTGTTCTTTCCCAACATTCCAACTTTTATCATTATTATCTCATCTGCATCACACACAAGTAGTTATCATGAGAGAACATAAAAAAATTCATTTAGAAATCAAATTAATTTCATAAGGAATTCCACTTTCCCCAAAATATGAAAAAAAAAATTCATAATTTTTTTTTCTTTTTTGTTGCAATAATAGGATGTAGTCTTCCTTATGGCTTTCAGCAAGCACCATGTTGAATACCATTTTTCTTCCAATGCTTCTATCTTTCATTCAGATAACAAATTATCATTATTTCCTATACATCATACTCTCATTGCAATATGTACAAAAACCTTATGAAGTGTTCTGAGAATTGTCCATAACTAACAATTCAATCACAACTACAAACAATTTATTGGATAAAATGAATTATCATTCTATGCATACACTTGTTCCTCATTAATATCAGTAAATTCGTTACTTCTTTTTATGAACAGAAACTTTCCTGTAGTCAATGTTCATGTGACTACTTGACTTGCAACTTTCTTGTTGCAATGTCTAACAACTCTTGAAATGTTCTCAATTCCATGAATTAGCAACACTTCAGCCCTTAGTATAATTATTTCCATGCAATAATATATATGCATGCACTCACAAAACACATTTAGGAAATGCATTTAAGTATATAATTCTATCATGTATGAGTGCAACTCCGCCACTTACTAGGCATGAGTGCAAATATCAAGGCCTATTTATCCAATGCACCTTTGCATTGATTTTTAGAATGATCCTTATCTAAGTCATGTATCTCACCATCCATAAATTGGAAATCTGGCCAATGTCTTGACACATTCTCCACACACTTCCTATTGTCTTCTCGATTATTTGGATGCCTTCCTTTTCGAACCGAACACTACACCAAGAATATAATTATGTGGTGTGCATTAGTGTTAGAAAAAAGGTTGCATTCCAAGTTTTACTTAAAGGTAGGAATGTCATTGGGTATTTGTGTGGTACATAACATTTCTATATCCATACCTTGCCATAGAAAACCATGTTCTGGTCTCATACATGACTAGATTTCCTGGCATCATTCCTATAACAAGTTCTTATCTTCTATTTCTTTGGTTATTACCCCATAACCAAATTAACATAATATGCTACTATGTCAGTGTGTGCATTCAAAAGCTAAGAATCTTTGATAACTATTACAGGCCTCTAGCCTTTACCACACCTAGTGGTAACTTATTCATGTTAATGCACTTAAACAATACCATGTTGTGTATTATAAAAAATCAATATGGGGAAATTCTTAACTGAATTTCCTTTTGCCAATTATGCAACATAATCTCAAAAGAGAAATAATTGCCTACATAGCTACCATTAAACAAGTTTGATGCTACCTGATTAGATGATGACAGTGGAAGCTCACAATCCTCTTATCAGTATTATAATCAACATTCCATCTTTTTGTTGCTTCCTTTCATTTGTAGCAACATTATCAACAACACTTCCAAACTTGCAATTATAATTCTCTCTTTATGGATATCCCAACAAGCCATAACATACTTGCTGCTACAGTAATTGCAACAACTTCTTTCTTACCGTATCATTTTTTCATGTTGATCCAAGAAGTCTTCAATTCTTCTGGATTCCTGAATCTTCATGTTCTCTCACTATAACCACTGTGCATGATTATTTCTAACCTGATCACTTTCTAGCCAAATCACTCTTGGTTGCCTTTTCTTTTCTAGCCTAATTCTTAAGCTGATATTAACGTTCAACTTTTATTTATTTCCTGGATCCATATATCCCAACTCATACTTGGATGAATTATAATTCCAATCATGTTGTCTTATATAATTTGGATCTTAAACATCCATTTACTTTTCGGACTGAACTACTTTAGCCCTTTCCTGACTAAGTACTTTAGTATTTCAGTTTTCTTGAACTCTTCTATTCTCCTTGACAACTAGCCTCAAACTTGGCTTGCATAGCCAATGTCTAACATATTGTAAGGATGCACATATGCCTCCTTCACTATCTCCATAGAATTAATTAAAAGTACTTATTTATTTCATAATTTCAACTTATACCTCCAACCTTTGGGGATGTCACTCATGGCTTTATGCCACTTGAGATGGATTATTCTTAGGCATCATCTCTTTTGCATTTAAAACCATGCATAGAACCAATTTCTTCTTCATGGTTCCTTACTGACTCTTTATAGAGATTCACTTCTTTTTGAAGTCTTTCTTGGCTTTGACATATCCATGTTATTGTGGAAATATATTCAATACCTTTGGAATGCATCAACAATCCTCTACTATTATTGATTTCCCTCCTGGAGTGTTTTCCTGCATTCCCATTCACTTGATATCTACCTTATGATTTCTTCTTCCATTATCTTAGGATGTTCATGGACTTGCAACTACATATTATGTTGATATTAAGTTTCAACATCCCACTATTACTTGGATCCCTCTGATACAACTCCTACATGACCCAATTATATTTTCAGTCATGTTCTTTGAGTAACCTTGGATAGTTAACACCAACTTCCTTCTTGAGGTACTTGATTTATCCTTTCTATGACTGATCATATCAACACTTGGATTTGCTTGATGAATTCTTACTTTCTCCTGTCATAACCCATCTGATTTCCTTCTGACATGCATATTCAACTTCCAACATGTCACCTTTGATGACCTTCAAACCATGCTCCACTGCACATTCTGATAGAAATAATGGGGTTTCTATCTCCAAACTATAGGACTGAACTTTGGAGACGTTGTCACTTTCTCCATCCACACATTTATTCTTTCTTTATCAAATTACTAGCATTTTGATATATATATCAATATGTATAGAACAGGTCTTCCGAGAACATGAATTTTTCTTGGGTTTTCCATGTTGCTTATTGGACCCAACATCTGATCCAATAACTTCTTAAAGATCTCAAATGTAAAGTGAAGAGTTGTCTTTGTCCTTTTTTTTTTATCTGTATACATCTCTAGCATTTTTTTTTGTTTTAAATGTAATCATTACATCCGAAAATAGGCATACATCAAAATTTGTTAGCTAGAACCACAATATACCATTTTGGTCACCCACAATATTATTTCTGACTTCCTGTGAACTGAGGTTCTCAGTCCTTAATTATGGATGAATACTTGGAATCCTCTTTCCAATACCTTTTCCATGACTGCTTCCTTTCTCAATTCTGAATCTTGAGAAAAACATTGTTGACGCAGGACCTCCCATCCTAAAGCCCTTCTATGCAGTCCTTTGTTGTAACTTCATTGTAAATCCCGAAATAGAGGTTCCAAGGATCATGTTATCCCTCAGATTCGATCACTAACATGATAGAATATCCTCATAACCACAGTTTTAATATAGATGTGTTGAACCTAGTTCTTCTTGCATGCCCAAAGGACCTATAACTCCGACCCAGGTGATCGAGGCTATGACCTTGCTCAATTATTTAGGTGTTGACCTCCTATTGAGGATCGATGATCATGCTTGAACCAAAATGGATATATACGATCACAGACGATTGCAGAGTCCCAACTAGCGTGACATTTATCTTCTTTCCCAAGTTCCACAATAGTAACTGCTTTCCTGTAGTGGAATCGATGCCAACCGTTCATATTGTCGAATCTACAGATCGACGGTCTAGGAGCGTTGCAGAGGTTAAAACCACAAGGATGTTATTTATTCCCCCAATATCTAGAACTTATCTCCACTGTAGATATTACTTGTGATGATCCGATGTTCAGGACTTAATCCGATGTTGATCTTACGGTCCCTCTCTGCAACTCACATATCTGATGGTTTTTGTGGCTTTTTGTTGAATTCATACTTCCATGGTTATAATCTATTCTTTCCTTAGATTGACGGATCCTGTAGCTTCTTTAAACATAGTTGCGCGAGATACCTTAACCTTGATGGCTATCCAAAAAATTTATTTCTTGTGAGATGATCTTTGCATAGGTGATCTTCTTCTAGAGCTAAATTTTGTTCTTGAACTCATGTTGGATCCTCTCGTCAGGTACATAGGCCTTCTTTACATCTTTAGGTATACGTCTGTACGATTCAGGACCCAACAAACTCCTTCTCTAAGCCCCCCTTGTATTGAAATAAATTTATGGGAATTATCCCTTTTCTTTGGCCCCCAATCTCATGTGACCACGGGCTGTGACCAAGCACTAGGATGATAGGCGCTTATCCAGATCTTGAGGACTTTGGGGCTCAATAAATTCAGAGGTTTCACTTTTTTCGCATGTCCCAAACATCACAAAACAACGAACTGATAATGTGTGAAGAACAGTGGATCTATGGTCCACATTCCTTGCTTGGATATAAGGTGGATTGGAGCTTTGGGGACTCCAGCTTTGGTGGTTTCCAATGAATTTCCAACAAATCTTTCAGAGTGTCGAATCGACTAACTCATAAAGTAGGGTGGATCAACGGTCTACAACGTTCCAGCATCTAACGAATGATACCCACTATATAACTCCTAGCTTCGGAGCTCTGGGACTTTGGAGATTCGAAGCTTCAGGACTTCAGAGGGCTTCAAATGTGCACATCCCAAAACTCCCGAACCGCTAATCTTTGAACACTTCCATGTCATCCCCGGTGATGTCATTACGTCGCGTCACCTCGATGCTATGGTTCTTCAGAAACCTCTTCCTTCCATTCCATTATGAACCATTTCTTCCAGAGTATCAAGTCTCCAGACTTCAAAATATGTCACCACATGTCCACTATGACCATCAGGGGCCCCACCATCCATGCTCTAGAGGAGGCTCGTATGGAGAAATATTAGAAGTGGACACATGGCCCACTCAAACAGGTGGCACACATCCCATGTGTCCATGTCATTTCGAGTGACGTCAGCAAGACACGTCACTTCAGAACTTTGGGCCTTCAAAGTTTTTACACTTGCACACTCCAATTCTTCTGAACACAGAACTCCCAAACTTCCTTACCCTCTGGGGTCCACATAGTACAGTTGTCACGAACTAAGGTGGTGGCTTGTGGCATGTCTAGGAAAGTTCCACATCACCACTGGCAACATCATTTTTTGGGGGGACTTTGAGCTTCAGTGGTTTGTGCAACAACACACCCCAATTATCCCAACCGTTGAACTTCAAAGTTACGAACTGTCGTGAGATCTACGAATGACAACCACTTGTGCATAGATCCAATTAATCTGATCTATCTTCAGCCGATCCAAAGGTCAATACTTCCCACTCCCATATCTACAGTGTAGATCCTTTTTGGGACTTCAAAACTTCGGGCTTCGACCCTTTTTTCTCTTAGAACCAGTAAACCTTGCCGAAGTCGTGAATTCTTAAGGACTTGCAGTTTAACCCTCCTGCACCTTTCTCCATATCTGACAGTTTTGAAGGATCCTCCTCCTTCTGAATAGATCCCACTACCCAACACCATGAATGTTGTTGATTTATTTCGTTGTGTCCAATTCTTAAAATTGTTACACCTCCTATGTTTCCGAACACAGTCTAAGTGTTCATTGAACGCCCTTCTGGCACTCTGTACATAAAAATTCCTTGGAATTTTACTCTAAATTTCTCGTTTGTGGCCCGTCCAGGTTTCATGTAGAAACCATGGGCTCTAAACTTGAATTTTTTCCATTTTGAAAAAAATTCTTTTCTAAAAGTTTTGCTTCAACATCCACTAACATGGCCCATCCAGGGTCAGTGTTGAAGCCATGGCTCTGATACCATTGTGTAACATCCCCAACCACCTACAGGATGAGTAATGTCACTTCTTGGACGTTTCACTTAGCTCTGATACCATTTTGTAACGTCCCCAGCCACCAACAGGCCGGACAATGTCACTACATAAAATGATCTAATACCATATTGTAACATACTCGACCACTCAATCCCGGTCATTATACCGAAAAATGCATTCTTACTAAGTTTCTGATAACCAAAAGGTTATCATACCTAGCCATAGACCTATTGGGTTATGGCACACAAAATCTCTTTCAGAACATCATACATATATAACTTAACAGACAATTACATTTTGCTAATATACAGATAAATTAATAAATAACAGTAAAGCCTATACATACATCATATACAGGCTAAACTCATAAATATAAAACATGTACAAATACAAAGTAAGTAAATAAACACATAAATGGTACTTATATTTTTAGAGAAGACCACCAACTGTGTGCATACCTTCCACAAACCTCCCAACCATAGACCACGCTACTCATCACTCTCAGCAGTGGGTCACCCTCGATATGGGACTAAACTCCACCAGGCTAAATGGATTCTTAGGCTAGGCTGAGAAAATGGGATGCTACACAGTCAATCAGGAAGGATTCGCTCCCAGGGGCCAACTTATACACACATCCTACAACCTCTCATTCCCCACATGCCTATCCCGCCCCAAGAAGTGTGCCCCTTCTCTTCTCAACAGTCCTTTGGCTACCCCACTTCCTTTCCAGGGCTTCAGAAACAGGCTAGACAAGAATTCTAAGAGAGCTATAGTTGTTTCTAGGCTCCCTCCAGGAGAAATCACTTACCCAACAACCTCTCTCACCTGGGGAGAGTTCCTCACAGGACCGACAACCTGCTTCTTCAATCCATCTTCTAAGTCATTTCAAGTCAGGCGATGGAAAAAACAAAGTTCGGTAACATAACATATGATGGAATCAAGCCACACTCAGTCAAGGAACCGTGTGGGATGTAACATTTAACTACTAAGTCACAACACGGGCTGAGGAAGTTACCGGGTGCATCAGGATTCGAAGGTGATACATAGGATAACTCGAGTGTGACTGTAGGTTCCCAAGGTGCGTGCTTTCTCAAAGGTCAATGATGGAGAATTGGTTCTATGCATGAATCCCCTGGTGAATCGGGAAGGATGGTCGACCTTCCAGAATCGTGAGGAACACGAGGATGGGGAGAGACACGAGAGTGGAGATGAAACCCCCCAATGAGATGGTTTTCCCAACTATAACTGCATATGCCAAGGTCCACACATGTCTTCAAAAAGCTACATGAGCTCCACTTAGTACTCATTTTCTCTCCCAGAAACTTAGGACAACTTGGATTATGTCAACCATAGCCTTTGGGAAATAATAATAAAATAGTATGCCTAGACACTTAGCCCCCTCCCTTACCCTACCTAGTGGAGCATAGTCCGCCATTCTCTTTTATCGTGGTTATTATACACACAACGATGTATTTATATTAATGATATGAGTATTTACATATACAAAAACATGCTCTTTGGCCTTTATCATATAGGATCTTCGGCCAAATCATCACATAAGCCTCCTAGCTTATAATCACTTGGCTCACTAGCCTACAAAACATATTTACATTCACAATTACAATTGGGGTTCGGTCCTTGGATTTTACAGCGGCCAAAGCTGAAAAGAGGTAGGCAAGAATAGCTTGTAGAATTGATTTCAAAAGAATGATCATGGATGGGAGATTGAGGGATAGGAAGGCCTAGTTGCTAAGGAGATTGAAGATTGAAAGGAGAAGAGAATCCCAAGATTTTTTTTTGGCAACCGAGTCATAGATAGGAAGTGCCATGTACTGATAGGGCATGGAGAAGATGGGTATGTTCATTAGTTGTGAGATGTGATGTTGGATGTTCTCTGGTGTATTGAAGAAGAAGAGTTGTGATTTTGCCAGATTAAAGGTGGTTCCGAAGGCTTCATTGAAATCATTGGGAATGGAGCTTAGTTTGTTGGATTATTGCGCAGTGGGGGTGTTCAAAAGCATCGTGACATCTACAAATTGGCTATGTGAGGTTTTTGGTTGTAACCTGAGAAAATGGAGGCCTTGCAGTGAGCCATTATGTATGGAAGCCTTGATGTAGCGGTCCAAGCCCTCAGCCATTATGACAAAAAGAAATGGGGAGAGTGGGTCACCTTGTCTTATACCTCTTGAGGGGGATAAGGGTTGAGAGGGTACACCATTGAAAAGAATTGAGAAGAAGGCAGAGGAGATGGGGTTCATTGTCCAGGAGATCCAATCTTTGTTGAAGCCAAAAGAAGTTAAGAGGGATTTTATATACTGCCAACTTAATTTGTCAAAATCCTTTAAGAGATCCAGTTTTAGTAGAATACTTGGGGTACGAGTGCTTTTGAGCGAGTGAATGATTTCGTGGACTAAGATGACACTGTCCGTGATTTTCCTTCCTTCAGCTTGTTAAAGTTTCTGCTATTATTTGGTTACTTTCAATTTACTAGATAACAATAGCATAGACAGGATAACTGAGAGAAACAGAATCACAAGAGTACACAATCATTTATCCTCGGAAAACCTCAAGGGGAAGAAAACCCAACAAAACTTCCTTAATATAGATAGCCAATACAATGCCAAGATAATGAACCAGACAATAGAGAATATTCAACAGTGAGCAACATGCCTCTCTCTCTTCCTTCTTCCGACAACCGTCAACTTCAACTTCCTTCAAAACTTGTGCACTAGATGAGTGAGCTAAGTGTGTTTCTAAATGAGGTGATGGCCTCTCTTATTTATACAATTCTGGCACATGTGGAAGTGTCTCTTCACTAAGAGGGCCAACTTCTTCTTCTGGGTGGTTATAACCACCTTTAATATATTCTGGGGCCTTTTTAATATATACTGTGGCCGACTTCTTATTTATCCTATTACAATTAGGGTTTGACCAATCCACAAAAGGGGATTTGGTCAATTACAATGAATGACATGATCAATCCACAAAAGGGGATTGATCTAATCAATAATAAATATATTTTATCTTTATCCACAAAAGGGGATAGGAATATTCTTTGTAGTTACACAATATTTTAACACTCCCTCTTAACAAGAAGGATATTCTTTATCTTTTGACAGGTCACCAGATGTCAACATCAAATATGTAGCGGCATCCACTAGATAGCATCATCAACTGGGCAACATCATCAACTGGGCAACATCATCAACTGGGAAACATCATCGACTGGATAGCATCATCGACTGGTTAACAAGAGGCATCAATATCTTCCACTTGGTCATCTGGAATCATGATCACTAACTGGAATATCTATAAATCATCAGAAGTTTTGTTCTCTTTATCTTCACGCAAAAGATACTCTTTATTATCTTCACACAAAAGATATCTTATCTTCGCACAGAAGATGTCCTATGAGTTTTTCCATTCCTTTTATGTTCTCCCTTCTCTTGTAGTCATCTATCTCACCCATCCATTGGGGAGGACTACTACCATAGCTTCACTCCTAGTCATCCCACATGAACTAGAGAAGCTAAGATGCTAGCCTGGGCAAGACTAGACTCTCTTTCCATGATCCACGCAAGATCACAACACAAACCTTAATAGTGAACTAACCATTCCACATGGTCAAGGTTTGTGTTCCAGGCTACTCAATCCTTGGCTAAAGTAGAGTATCTTCCCACTGCCCATTGGAGAAACATCCACATTCCTCTCTACGAGGGTGGTCACACCCCTCTCTACGAGGGCAGTCACACCCCTCTCTACGAGGGTATTCTAGCATGTCCCTATAGTATCCAAAACTCAACACTTGGACATAGGCCAACCTTGGAAAATTTCTCATTCCCATTCTCTACGAAGGTCTCTTCACTTTCTCCTTCTCTATGAAGGTCTACTTATGGGATTGTTCATTCCTTCTCTATGGAGGTCTTTTCTCTTTCTCCTTCTTTACAAAGGTCTATCTATGGGATAAAAAAAAATATCTTGTGGTTCAAAATATTTCCATGGTAGAATTCCATGCTACCCATTTGTTGGGCACCATCCATCTACTGGATAGATTTCATCTTGATCAAAATATCTAGGCACCATCCATGTGCTTTTATAACTGCATCAAATCATGATCCTTCATTTCGAACTCAGAGACATGGCTCCCTCTTGCACAAAGCTAATAGCTTCTAATCATCATCCTTGAAGTTTTCTTCTGTAATATCCTGGGTGCCTTCTTGAGTTCAAATATTTCTTTCTTTCTGTCTTCATACTAGATCAACCTCCTCCCTCTCCATCTATAATAATGGTACTAGAGCAACCTGTAGTTATCTGCATCTCATCCACTATATCTAAGTATCCATCTTTTTCTCCATCTTGAATATTTCTGCTTTGCATCTTTAGGAGCCTCCTGCTCCTATATAAATATTGGATATTGTCTGGTCTTCACTGATTGTCACCATATCATACGTCCTTCTCATGTTGTCTAACTTCTACAAGTAACGACATAAGTTCTTTCTTCTGAGACTTGTAAACTTACTTACAGTATGATTTATTTGTCACTCTCATGAGTGATCATACATGAAATAAATATTTTATCTCTTTCTTCATAATCTTCTTTGATACTTCCTTCATAAGTCTGCATAGACACTGAAATAAAAAAGGTTAATTAACATTCTCAAAAAAAACTAACTTGTAATGATAAAGTATTGAAGTAAACAAGATACTAGAAACAAACATGAATACTTGTCTTTTGTTTTTGTGTGGGGAGGCTCCACAGACTCCACCATTTGCTATCTTTCTTCAAATAAACTATCTTCAACTTAAAGTGCATAATCCTTAATTTATGCTAAAGCTTTCTTTGAGGGAGGAGATTCCTTTTCCTCTGCCACATGTGCTTGATGCTTTATTTTCCCTTTTCTTTGAGGATAGTCATAGGAAAAGTGTCCCAACTTTTGACAGTCGTAGCATATGATCTTTGAAACATCTTTCCTCTTGTTTGGAACTCTTACGCAGTTAGCTTCTTTATTGTTCCTTCTGAAGGAACTTCTTTTGTTATTTTGAACTATAAGAGCTTCCTCTTCGTCAACAATTAATCTCTTCTATTGGTCTACAAGTCTAGATTCTTTGTGTGTGCAATCTGCCCATAACTTATCAAACTTGGGTAACTTGCTTCTTGCACACACTCCTTGTACAAAATGAATCTAAAATGTTGGAAACCCATTTAGGGTTGTGGTTACAAGATCCTTGTAACTAATGACATCTCCAATAGCTGCAAGCTGATCTCTAATCTGAGAAACTTTCATAGGGTAGGATGTGACAGATTCTGAGTTTTCCATATTCATATTACGAAGTTGATTTCTTAAGGTAAGATTCTGACTGATGTCTTTGCTTTCATGTAACCTACTGAGTGCTTCATACATTTGCCTTGTTGTCTGTAGTTCAGATATATGAGGGATCAAGTGCTCCTTTACTGAATCTGACACGATTCTCTTTTCTTTCTTTTCATTCTTCTTATGCTTGGTTTTTTCTCTGCTTCATCTAGTTCTGGTACACCTACTGTAACATGTTCTAGGAGATCATTCTTGTCTAGAATCATTTGCAACCTATGCTTCCCAGATATGAAGTTTCTATATCCTTCCAGCCTGTCTTCTACCCTCATGCTAGTACCCATTGTTTCTTGTAGTAGAAACCCTATCCCTTAGGGCTATAGAAATAATAAAAAAATCAAATTTCTCGGATCTGAAAACTGAACTCACCAAAAGATGCGCTGGACTGAGGCGAGTATGCTGGTACAGTCAGATTTCTGAAAATCTAAATTTTACCCCTTCAAAGTTGATTTTCGGATTTCTGGACTGGTGCTTTTCATTTTCTGGTACTTCTGGTACTCTGGTACTTCTAATACTTCTGGTACTCTGGTTTTTTGGTACTTCTGGTACTTTGTGAAAACTAAGGTTTCACTTTCTGGGAGATCTAGCCACTAAAAATGTGCGTTGAAGCTGCCAAAATGTTCCTTGAGGTAGGGCGCACCATTCTAGATGGATTTGGCGCTAAAAACCTTCTTCAATAAAAAGCCCTAATTTTCATGTATGACAACAGTGACGTTTTTCTTTTTCCTGTGAAAGATGCTCTCTTCATCTTCGCTCTGATACCATGTTAAAGTTTCTTCTATTATTAGGTTACTTTCAATTTACTAGATAAAAATAGCATAGACAAGATCACTGAGAGAAACATAATCACAAGAGTACACAAGCATTTTTCCTGGGAAACCCTCAAGGGGAAGAAAACCCAACAAAACTTCCTTAATATAGATAGACAATACAATGCCAAGATAATGAACCAGACAATAGAGAATATCCAACACTGAGAAACACACCTCTCTCTCTTCCTTCTTCCAGTAACCGACAACTGCAACTTCCTTCAAAACTTGCGCACTAGATGAGTGAGCTGAGTGTGTTTCTAAATGAGGTGTTGGCCTCTCTTATTTATACAATTCTGGGTGGTTATAACCACCTTTAATATATTACGGGGCCTCTTTAATATATACTGGCGCTGACTTCTTGTTTATCCTATTACAATTAGGGTTTGACCAATCCACACAAGTGGATTTGGTAAATTACAATGACCGACATGATCAATCCACAAAAGGGGATTGATCTAATCAATAATAAATAGATTTTATCTTTATCCACAAAAGGAGATAAGAATATTCTTTGCAGTTACACAATATTTTAACACAACATACCCTGATTTCTCCTTAGAGATGATAAAGGGGAGAATGGGCTTGAGTTTGAATGTAATGACTTTGGAGATGATTTTATAAACCACGTTGCATAACTCTATTGTCCGAAAGTTCTTCATATTGGTGACCCTCTCTTCCTTGGGAATTAGAGTGAGGAATGTGGCACTGTGAAGACTTTGCCCGATCTGCGTCATTCCTCAGCCAGTTGTCACACCTCTTCCCTCAGGATTGGCCAACAATAGTGGAAGAAGTATGTGGTGAAGCCATCTAGGCCTAGACCTTTTCCTTTGGGTATATCTTGAATGGATTGATCCACCTCTGTTTGTGTTATGGGTCTCATGAGAGCCGTGTTCTATTACGGGGAGATAAGGGATGGAATGTTTTGAGTAACCTATTATATAGTTGGAGTTTGGTCCATAGGGGGTTCTGAGAAAACATCCTTGTAGAAGTTTGTCATCTCGTTTGTTATTTCCTGGTGGGTTAGTAGGGTATTTCCCTGATCATCTTCCAGCTTCATAATGTGATTGATGAAGCGTCTATGGATCATGGAGCGGTGGAAAAATTTGGAGTTTTTCTCCCCCTCTTTGAGCCATTGAACGTGAGATTTCTATCTCCATAGGATTTCCTCCTTGTATATTTCTTCAATTTTCCTCTTGATGGTGTTCTCCTCTTGTTGTTGGGTGACCGTGTAGCCCGTATGAATGACTCGGTCCTAAAGGTCTTCTATTTTCCTTTCCATCTCTTTTCTCTCCTGAAAGATGTTCCCAAAGACATATTTGCTCCATTGGTGTACCTATTGTTTGAAGTTTTTTAACCTTTGTTGGAAGAAGAACATTTTGGTCCCCTGTTGGATCTCCACCTTAGTCCACTAGGTGCGAGCTAGCTCCTAGAAGTCTAGGTGGGTTAACAAAAAATTCTCAAACCTAAAGGGTTTGTGTTTGGGAGTGGCTATTGTGTCTATCCAAAACTGGACTAGCTAGTGATCCTAGCCCGACTTTGGAAGATCCTAGCCTGACTTTGGAAGATTGTTGGTCCTTCAAGCATGAGTGTTTTCGATATTAAGAAGCGTTCTAGCTTGCAAGCTATTTTTTGATGTCCTGAGCATCTTTTGGTCCAAGTGTAGGTTCCATTTCCATTTTCTATGTCGACAAGGTTGAGTCGATATATTAGCTTCTGGAATTTTATGTTATTTTGTTCCAGGCGTTTCTTTCCTCTTCTTTTTTCCTCAAGCGTGAGAATCATGTTGAAATCTCCTCCGACTATCCATCGCTTTTGTTGTGCCATAGAGCTTAGGTAAGACCTTTTTTTTAGGAAGATGTCCTTTTCCTGACAATTTTGCAGGCCATAAGCATTGGTAATCAACCCATATTTGTCCAAGCCAATAGCTCGGTAATGATCTGTCAATGTTCTTGGTGTGGAGAGGGCTTCATCCAGGATCATTGTGGCAGGGTTCTAGAGTATAACTAGTTCCCCCACTGCACCTTTCGAATAATAATGAAAAAAGTTGCAGTGTCTCCAACATTTTTTGAGTAAGTCCTCGATGCTTTTTCCCACACACTTTATTTTTTGAAGCAAGAGAATATCTGGGTCTTTAGAGTTTACACAGTTTCAGAGAATCCTCTGTTTGGATCTCCCATTTAGGCCTATGATGTTCCAGGTTATGATTTTCATTATTAACAATTGGGTGGATGGGAAAAGGAGCTCTCTAAGAGTCGTTGTATCTACCCCAAATTGATCATGTAGTTTTGTGCCTCTTATTAGTTGTTGTGATGATTTTCTCCCTCGCCTTTTGTTTTCCTTAGGGTTCTTCCAGGGATCTTGGTTTGGATCTATGTTGATGCCGAGTCTAGAGGTAGCCCCCGATGTAGAGTCGAGAAAGACCTTGAGAACTTTTCTGAGTTGATCTTCCGATATTGTTTGGAGCTCCTTCTTGTTGAGTGCTTCTTCTATCTTGTCTAGGTCAATGTCAGGAAAATCCTGCTCGTCCATTTCCATTACAATATCTTTTTCCCTCTCTATGCCTTTTCCTGGATTGGAGGGTGCATGGGAGTCTGGGATGTTGTTGTGTACTGGGCTTGCCTGTTGATGTTGTTTTTCTTTGCTTTTGTTGTTTCCTCATCCTGTTGCTTGATGGGGGGTTTTGACCTCTTCTTCCTTTGGAAGCTGGTTGAGGGCTTCGAAAGAGTTGGTGTTGGAGTTCTTTCGTCCACTATTATTGTTGGGTTTTTTCAGCGCTTGTCTTTTTCTGTTCTGAACATGTGTGAACTCGCCATTCGGTTTCTCCTCAACTTCTAGTTTGATTGGTGCGTTGAGGGGGAAATACTTGAAGAGATGCCCATCTTCATGGATTTTTCGACAACAGAAAGGGATATGTTTCTAATCTATGGTTTGGGCCCATTCCTCATCCTGATATTCCAAGGTTAGTGAACCAAGTAAAGATTTTGAGATATTCATATAAACACATATTCTTGCATAAGATGTGTATTTCCTTTTTTTGTGGCCTTTGAGGACTTGACATGTTTTCCGAGGGTATTTCCAATACCCATTAGTATTTATTCTAACCAGAACTCTTGAAGCGAGGAATAGAGATGAATCCATACCTAGGCATAGGAAAAATATTCCTTTTCGGGGCAGAAGCATTCCATCCAGAAGCACAAATATAGACTCGCTGAGTTGTAGAAGTATGGTTTTCCTTCGAAGATGGGGTCCTTGTCTTCCAAGTTATAGAAAATTACTGTGAAGAACCCTTTGGAGCTTATTTGGAGCTCGCAATCTCCCTTCGGGGTCCACCAGGTCTCAATCGATCATGCAAGATCCTTTTCTGAGGGCCAAAGACCCAAAAAATTGTCGATTAGAGAATGGCCTCTCGTGAACTGTGTGTGCTCCCCTATTCTGGTTGATTTTATGACATATCTGGGTGCTACCGGAGCTTGTGGGATTCATTTTTTGGGTATACAGACCCGACAACTTTTGGATGCGATGGATGGATCTATATCCATGCTTGTTCCTTTGCTTCCATCTCTCTCATATTGCAGATATTGGTCCTATAGGTGTGATGGGGGTTCGAAAGGCGAACGATGAGCATGAGAGTTTTTTGTTTCATTTATTGTTTCATTTTGGTATGAGGGAGTTTTCACCCCTCCGTCTTCTCTCATACTACTGTGTCCAGGATGTGGCAGGGCTGGTTGTGCCAGGCGTATGCAGAGAGGGTCTGCAAGTGATAGGACGAGGTTTCATAGATTGCATGAAACCTTAAACGTTTCAGAGCCAGGAAGTGATATCTGAGTTTTTGCTTACATTGAATTCAATTTATTTCCAAAATTACAAACATCATAAAATTATAAATTAATAAATATCAACAATATTTTACAATATCATGTTATTAATACTTCATATACACAAAATATTTAAATAATATAATAATGATATAATTAATACTTCAAATATATAAATATATTATTCAAATAAATTTATAATTATATATTAAAATCTTAAAATTTTATATGTTTAAAATATTATTTCCCAATGTAAACATCACGTCACTCCTATCACTTTTAATAATTATAAAAGAACAACTCACTTTTTTTGAGATGTGACTCCATATTTAGCATTTTCTTTATTATAATCTCCACTCAATCAATCATAAATGATGTCTTAAAGTGGGTCCAAATTTTTTCAATGTTAATTTATATTTTTTAAAAACTATTTTTTATGTACCAAATTTTTATTACAATCGTCACTCAATTAATTATGAATGATGTCTTAAAGTTGGATCTATGTTTTTTACATGTTAATTTATATTTGTTCAAAACTAAATTTATTTATTAAAAAATTAAATATGTCATGTATTTTTTAATTAAATATCAATTTTTTCAAATTAAATTTATTTGTTAAAAATGGTAAATATGTAATATGTTATTCTATTTTAGTAATAAAAAGTTAATTTTTTTATTAAAATATATTAAAATATTTTAATTTTTAATATAATTTGAAAATATAATTATAAAATGTTTATTTTTCTTTCAACGGTTTGCAATTAATAAATAAAATTCACATTTTTTATTTAAAAAAAATAAAATAATATAAAAAAAAATATTTTTCAAAAAATAAATAATATAAAAATTTATTTTTATTAATCATGCACATTTCTTTTTCATATAAAAATTTATTGGTTTTTATAAAACATTCAATAACAACTAAAGATATATTCAAAGATATTTTTTTGAAAATACTTAAAGATATTCAAAAATAGACCAATAATATATTAAAGCTACTTCTTTTAAAACATATTATTACTTATCATCACATTAACCCAATGTAGGTTTCACTAAATTACATGAAATTTGTATATATTGAAAATATTTGTGACCATACATTTTACAGAATTAAATTTGTGATAGACCAATAATATATTAAAGATACTTCGTTTAAAGCATATTATTACTTACCATCACATTAACTCAATATAAATGTAAGTTCCACTAAATTACATTAAATATGTATATTTTGAAAATATTTCTATATATTTTAATGAAATAATTATATTTATGTTTAATGAATTGGCATTTTAAACTTATGTTAATTTGAAACTTATTAAGATTTTTTTTTTCTTTTTATCTTTTACTTTGTTAAAATTTTGAACTTTACAAAATCTCTTGTCTCAAATTCCTTTAGATCTTGTCTATACTTCAATCTCAATATAAATTTTTATGTAACTTTATGCTATTTTTATATTATTCTTCTTTTAAATCTTTGTTTATATCCCAATCTCATATAAAATTTACAAAATTTTCTTTTTATTTTTTAAGATAACAACCATAAAAACATATTTTTAATCTTTTGAATTAAAATCTATAACATTTTATAATAAATTAACTTAAAATAATTATTTTTTATAATAATTACAACAATACCTTTATATTATTTTTTAATAAAAATAAAAATCACATCTTTAATTTATTTTTAAATCACTTATCACTTCAATTTAAGATAGCCTTTATAGTATCTTTCAATAAAAACCAAATATCACATCTTTAATTTATCTTTAAATCACTTATTACACTTTAAGTTAAGATATTATGTAGGGACACCAAAATAAAAAAGTCTACCAAAATCCAAAAAATACATTTCTCTTTACTTTTCATTCCCTTCAGGTAACTTACCTAGTTGCTACAACCTAAAATAGCTAAAACTTTTTGCTGAAACATGTATAACGATCAGTCTCTTGATACAAGAAACACGTTACAGATAATAAATGAAGGCTCCATTATAACTCAGAGTGTTCTTTCCAAACGTGGACACTCTTGTTTCTCTAATGGACACCTCTAAATGTTATATAGCTAAATGGGCGCTTAGAAATGCTCTACAAGTGGAATGTATGTCAGAAGAAGACGACAAGTCCTAACACACAAATTTGTGGAAAGTATGTGGAATGGAATGTGTTTATTTTCTTTTTAACGGTTTACAATTAATATATAAAATTCATATTTTTTATTTAAAATAAAATAAAATAATATAAAAATAATCATTTTTCAAAAAATAATAATATAAAATTTTATTTTTATTAATCATGCACACTTCTTTTTCATAAAGATATTTATTGTTTTTCATAAAACATTAATAACAACTAAAAATTCTGTTTTTAAAAATATTCAAAGATTTTTTTTAAAAATAGTTAAAGATATTCAAAAATAGGCCAATAATATATTAAAGCTATTTCTTTTAAAGCATATTATTACTTACCATCACATTAACCCAATATAGGTTTCACTAAATTACATGAAATTTATATATATTGAAAATATTTGTCACCATACATTTTAAAGAATTACATTTATATATATTGAAAATATTTGTCACCGTACATTTTAAAGAATTACATTTTTGATAGACCAATAAAATATTAAAGATGCTTAGTTTAAAGCATATTATTACTTAGGGAAAAAATGGATAAAATATCTTATCCACTGATGATTACGTCATATACTATGGTAATGATGCGACAATTCAGCTATGCCGTGATAGTGCTAGGTCTGAAAGAGATGTTGATATTAAGTACTCGGCAACACAGTGCCAAACGACAACCTGCACGTCCGAGAAACTCAATTGTCTTCAAAGTTCCATATGGGTTCCACGGAGATGTCCGGCCATGTCGGAACGACCTCCAACGCCAACGCTTCGTCAATCGACGGGATTCTTTCCAAATTCAGGTACTGAGCGCCATCTGGTTCCTCCAACAGAGATTTCCAAAACGCCAACTCCTCCGACTTTTGCTGATCGTCGCTCGACAATTCCATGTCGGATACCGAAGACAACTTCGAGGGATCTGGGGGCTCCTCTTTACTATTATTGTCGATATTATTGTGCGGAGAGGGCGATGTCGAAGGCAGTTCGTTCAAGGCATACTTGGCTGAGACAACCTGAATTTGCCGACGGGAAAGAGAAAACGCGGACGGAATGGCGGGCACAGAATCAGGAAAGTTAAATTTGGAGTTGGGCCCTCTAAGGCAATACATTGCGGCGTCGAAGGCTCGAGCAGCCTGCTCGGCGGTTTCGTAGGAACCAAGATATATCTTCTCCCTCGATTTTGGCACTCGAATTTCTGATACCCACTTTCCCCATTCTCGCAGTCGGATTCCCTTAAATTGCCGGGATGTTTGCCCCCGACCTTCATTTGG
>ML802447.1:0-23199 GCA_009831015.1 Picea engelmannii
GGTGCTTCAAATTTCATTTTGGGCATGGAAATTAAAAGAGATCGAAAAAGGAGGAAACTCTGGTTAAATCAGAGAAAATATGTCAAGACAATATTGCAGAGGTTTAATATGCAGGAATGTAAACCAGTTAAGGTTCCTATTCCTGTTGGTGTAAAGTTATCTGCGGATCAGTGTCCCAAGACACATGAAGAAGAGGAGGACATGTATCATGTTCCATATGCAAGTGCAGTTGGCAGTTTGATGTATGCAATGGTCTGTACTAGACCGAACATTGCACATGCAGTGGGAGTTTTGAGAAGGTATATGTCAAAACTAGGGAAGGAGCATTGGACAACAGTAAAAAGGGTTTTCAGGTATTTGCATGGCATTGCTAGCTATGGATTGTGCTACGAAGGAAGACCGGGATTGGACAGAGTGGTTGATATACATGGCTTTGTGGATGCAGAATGGGCTGGAGATTTGGATCGTAGGAGATCTACAAGCGGGTATATGTTTAACCTGTTTGGAGGAGCAATAAGTTGAATGAGCAAAAGACAGGCTGTAGTGGCACTTTCAACTACAGAATCTGAATACATGGCAGCCACTCATGCAAGTAAGGAAGCAGTATGGTTACAAAGATTGTGTTCAGGTATTGGGTTGGTACAAGAAGCTGTAACGATAGAGTGTGACAGTCAGAGTGCAATTTTCTTGGCGAAGAACCCTACTTATCATTCAAAGACAAAGCACATTGATGTTCAATATCACTTTGTGAGAGACATGATTGAAGAAAAGAAAGTATCACTGATGAAGGTTGACACTTTGAAGAATGTTGCAGATTCATTAACAAAATCTGTGAGCACTGAGAAGTTCTCTTGGTGTAGAGGATCCATGGGCATTGTTGACTATATAACCTTGTAACCCCCTGTGTGCAAAGAAAACAACAAGTGGGAGAATGTTGGGTATGTGTTATATTCTTTGCACGAGTAGTAGTGTTTGCGTCGGGCGCGGAGCCCCCTGCGTGGGGGTTCGGGGGCAGCGCCCCCGAAATTTTTTTTTCGCACTAGGATGACATATTTTCGGGACTACTTGATATTTAGGTGGTTTTTCGGCACATGGTTTTTGCCTATGGTTTTCTATTTCCGATTAAGGAATTAGGGTTTTGGACTAATCCAGGTCATTGGGTTAGGGTTTTGGATGTCGCTGGCTCCTATATGTATATTGTATTGTAAACAATGTAAAACAGTGTATGAATATAATATATGTTGGTTTTCCCGGTTTGGGTTTCCAGGTGAAAAATCTCTATGTAATGTTTGTATTTGCCATTGTATCTTTTCTATTCTTTTCTGAATATCAGTTTGTAGTAGATATTGTACAAGGTTAGAATTTACACTCCCCACGTTGTAACTCATCTTCTCTGACTTCATTGTGTGGTTTCTCCTCCTCCATACTGTTGTGCACCTCTCTCAGTGCACAACCTGTCCCCTCATTGTCCTCCCCATCAGAAAGCACCTCTATGTAATGTGCTTTCCCTTTACCCATGCATATGTGACCCAACTCCCAAGGATCCTTGCAGGTGAAGCAAAGATTATTCCGTCTGAGCTCCCTCCGAGTATCCTCATCTAAACGATCCTTCCTTGTCCAGTCTCTCTGAAATGGCCTCTTGTCTTGATTCTTGGGAGGAATGTAAGGTTTGATTGGCCCCTTTGTCTTTGGTATTGTATCCATCATGTCGAATGTTCTCTTAATAGCATCCTGTAGTGTGGTTGGTCTAAAGGCCTTGACCCACCCACGCAGAGGCTCGACTAAAACCTCTGTGAATAACATCACCAATCTATGCTCTGGTATGTCTATTACCTGCACAACTACCCTCTTGAACTCTACAATAAAAGCCTCTTGTGTACCTGACTTCCTTAATTGTACCAACTCACAGAAGGAGATTTTTGGATCCTTCCTATCGAATATGTCCATCCATCTCTATGTGAAATTCACATAGGATGTGATGCTAGCATGTCCTAGCGTCACTATCCTATGGTACCACCACTCATGAGCCTCACCATCCAAGTGTAGTGTGGGAAATTTTATAGCTTATGCTTCCATCATTGGGTTGATTTGGAGGTAAGTGTCCAACTTCTGAATCCATGATCTAACTAAGCATTTGAAAGAACCGTCATAAGATGGATGGATAACTTCCCCACCTTTTGCCTTAGGTCAGTGTTCGATTACTGCCTTGGTGATCCTCTATGCTCCTCTCTAGGTTTGTTATTTTATTTGATGTTGTAGTAGTCATGCAAGGACATGGCTTCATGAAACCCCTCTCCAAGTGCATGTATTCCTGGAAATATGTGGAGAAATCCTCACTCTGATTATGTTGCACTAGTTGTTGCTCCTCAATGAATCGAGGCAAGAGGGGTCTTCGTGTCCTTCCACTCACTGTCTGCTGCATACTTTGCCTGGATACATGAGAATTGTTTCCTTCCACTAGAGCTCTGTTGTTGCTTCCTTCTGCCTAAGTTATTTTGTGTCCATTATCCGAGGCCCAATTGTTATTCCCTTTTGCATGAAATATGGCCTATCCATTTCCCCCATTGGTATTAAGGCCTTGGTTATTACCCAGTGGGTTCAACAACTATCTGAGGGTGTCAATAAACTCTATTTGTCCCTTAGCAAAGGTTTCCCTCATTTCATTTTTCCCTTTAGCCAAGTCATTCAGTATGTCCAACATGTTAAAGTCCTCTTTTTCCTCATTATGGTCTCCCATGTTCCCTGTTTCTTCTTCTGATATTTTAGATTAGGGCTATCCCCCATGCCCTCGTCTTCTCGTCATCCAATTAGCCATAGGCTGGAAAGATCGAAAGTCTAATACCAGTGTAAAATCCCTAGGGTTTCTGGGATGGAAAAAGGGAATTAGGCTCGCTTGTAAAAAGGTTAACTTTGCACAGTAACACACATGCCTTTCACCATAAACATGTAGCAGTTATAGATAACCATCATATGAGTAGAATCAATATTGTAGAATAATAATACCAGCACTAATTATAGCCATACAATATTAAAAAACCAACAGTAAAACCCTCTAAAGGTTGTTGTCACCACTTTAGTAGACTAGGAATACAATATCCAACCAATCGTTGTTGTTATAGCAACAATTCTTGCAATAGAAAAATACTAAATTAATCTTGGGACTTGACTAGTCTCTACAATAGAAATACTTTATAAAAACATGGAGCTGACAATCTTCTAACGACGGTTCATTTCCTCCTTGTTGCTCCCTTGTCAACAACAATATGTCCACGTCTGGACCAACGAGGCTGGTAATCCACCCAACACCCTCCTCGGCTCAACAAAGCTCTAGCGCGGCCCCTTCTCCAAAGGTATGTGCTAGTAGACAGGGTTCGGCCCCCTCCTCTAGGTCATAGAGTATAGGTTCAGTATTTCAGGGTGTAATACCCCAAGGTTGAGCCCCAGCTGAATCGTTAACATGCTTTATAGGCTGGTGAGCCAAGTGATTATAAGCTAGGAGGCTTATGTGATAATTAGGCCAGAGAGCCTAGATGCTTAAGGCCAGTGAGCCTATTTTTGTACATGTAAACACTCATATTATTAATATAAATACATCGTTGCGTGTAAACCGACCATGATAAAAGAGTATGGGGGACTAAGCTCCACTGGGAAGGGAAATGGAAGGGCTAAGGGACTTGGGAAAATGGCTAATCTTGAAGGCTTAACTCTAAAAGGAATATTATATTATTGTTTCCTAAAGACTATGGTGAGGATAATTGTTTTATCATAAGTTTCATGGAAGAGGGAATGAATCCCAAGTGGAGAGAAATGAGCTCCAAGAGAGCCATGTGTCAATCAGAGTGCATGCAAATATAGGTGGGGGGAAATAGTTTGTTTTTCCATATTTCCCCATTCACTCACGGACGCACTGAGCCCTCCTCTCCATCGTTGACCTCTGTATTACTCACACACCTTGGGAACCTGAAGGCATTTTTGAGCTATCCCATACCTTACATGTGAAGTACAACACACCTGTACTTTTCCTTGGCCCGTACCGTGCCTTAACGATTTGTTGTTGCTACCAACGTAGTTCCTTTTCTGAGCACGGCTTGTTGCCATCATCTGTTATATACTCGAGCTTTGCTGCTACCATCACCTTTACTCGATTCACTAAGGAGCTGGACTGAAGAAGCAGGTTGTTAGGCCTATAAGCAACTCTCTCCAAATGAGAGAGATTGATGGGGAAGTGATTTTCCGAGAGGGATCCCAACGACAGCTATAGTGCTCTGAGAATTCATGTCCAGCCTATTTTTGAAGCCCTGGAACGGAAGTGGGGCAGTCGAAGGATTGTCGAGCGAAGAAGGAGCACACTTCCTCGGGTGGGACAGGCATGTGGGAAATGAGAGGTTGTAGGTTGTTAGTGTGAGTTGGCTCCTGGGACGAAATCCTTCCTGTTGACTATGCAACTTCCAGTTGTCTCCACCTAGCCTAGGAATCCCTTTACTCGGGTGGAGTTTAGTTCCAACTCGTGGGTGACCCACTACTAAGAGTGATGAACAACGTGGTCTAAGGCTGGGAGGTTTGTGGAAGGTTTGCACGCATTTGGTGGTATTTTATAAAAAGATAAATACCATTTATGTGTTGATTTGCATGCCGTGTATTTGTACATGTCTATATTTATGAGTTTTTCTTGTATATGTTGTATGTATAGGCTTACTGCTATTTCCGCATTAATTTGCGTATTGGCATAATGTAATTGTCTGTTAAGTTTTATATGTATGATGTTCCACAAGAGTTATGTGGGGCATAGCCCAGCAGGTCTATGGCTGGGTATGCTACAAAATTAGTATCAGAACTATAAAAGAGTGGTTCTATGGAGTGGCATGGCCCAGCCTGGGTGGTCAGGGATGTTACACAGGGGTTGAAACAACACTAAGACAACTCGTTGCAGTCCTAAATTCCCTCGAACTCCACCTAGGAACCTTGCCCAACCTTCCACGGATCATAAACAACAACTCAGCCTCCTTTGGTCCTTTGGAATGGCCACATAACTCTCAACGATCCTCTCTAGCAGCTAGACCTCCAATGGATATGTTGTTCATGCAAAGACTGAACTAGGGTTGAGCTAGGGTGAGCACAAGCCCACCGAAACCCAATAAAAGTTGAGGGTTTATCAACCCTCTATAGAACTGAGGCAACCGTTTCCCACAACAGAAAGGAACACTTCCAAATATGAATTCTTGTGTGTTTTTCCAATTGAGCCTCCCTCTCCTTATATAGTTTCCTTTTTTGTTTGATTCCATTTTTTGGATGGCTTATCCATCAAGTTAGGGTATTTTACCCTTTCATTTACCCAATGGTGGCTTATCCCTTAAGTTGGGGGTCTTTTACTCCTTTCTTTGCCCCATGGACACCTTAAAAACCAGCAGCTACCCTCCTTGTGCCCATTAAAACCCCACAGCTCCCCTTTAGTATGGGACTATGGCATATAGGAAGCCTCCCTAAGCCACTACGTCCCTCCTCGGTGGGGTTAAATGGGAGGGGACATGACATCAATAAATTCAAAATTGGCAACAAACAACATAATATTGATGAAAAGAGCCCTCCAATACAACTGGTAGCGAAAATTTGCAGGTTTTCATATAACTTTCTGTTTCAATAAAATGTATTAAGTGAGAAAATGTTGCTGCTGTAAGGTTCATCTTCCTTCTACATTAAAAATACAACCCAGTGGAATTAAAATCCATATAGAACATCGCCGCCCCCCCCAAAAAAAGTCCGTCAGTTTAGTTCTAGCAATTGCTGCAGATAAAGGTGAGTAATTGGACTATGAAATTCGCTCCATTGGAAAGTTCATTCCGAAAGCTGCAATTTCATATATTGGAAGTCCATTGTCTGTTGAGAAATGAATACGTTATTGCCACTTCAACGGGCCTACTGAAGCTGAAATATGCTGCAATTAAAAAAAACGTAAAAAAGGTATCACAGCTTATGTGCGCCCCATTCACGAGGACAGAAATCAGTCACATTACAAAGTGGTAGCAACGTACTCAGGCTGAGCTCTGCCGCCTAAAATAGGCTGGCTTGTGAATTAATGTTGCAAGATTGATGCTACTTTGTTGTTTCAGAGAAGTTTCGTTTCCAAGGCACCAATGCTATCAATATTTGGAGTGTTGTTGTTGACAAAATTTTGCCATCGTTGGATGAATTATGATAGAGAATAAGCCACTGAAAAAGTCTGTCAACAGACAACTGTTTGTGGTCAGAGCTTGGCTGGAAGAATATTTCAGTGTTCACTGCTCCAATAAGTGGTTCTGTAGAAGTTCCCAGTGGCCTACTTTGACAGGCCATGGAAAATTAACCAAAAACCTGTTTGGGGAAAGAGAGAAGTCATCGGAAAGCTTATACAAAGGAAAATAAACCGCTACATTCTTCTGTCTCAATTTTATAAGAGATTTGATTTGGACTTGGAGTCATTTTTTGCATATTTGCTGCGTTGAAACTTGAAAATTGGCAAGTCTCCAACGTCAGGGAGATGTAGAATCAGCAGAAACGTATTGCAGCTTGCTCCAGTCAAATTTCATGTTTGATCTGTTTATGCTACAATTTTAAGTTTTAAACTATATATTGCCAAACTAAGTTACCCTCTGTGATAGTACCTTGGAATCAGGAGGATGGACAAGGAACGGATGCAACTTAAATGAGGTTTTTCTGAAAGTATCCAATGAATGATGGTAGAGATTAGGAAGGATGCAATCAGGAGGATGGACAAGGAACGGATGCAACTTAAATGAGGTTTCTCTCCTGAAAGTATCCAATGAATGATGGTAGAGATTAAGAGGATGGACAAGAAACTGAGGCAATTTAAATGAGGTTTTTCTCATAGAAAGTATCCATCATGAAAGTATCCAATGAATGATGGCAGTGATTAAGATGAATAAACAATAATTTTTCCAATTCCAAGGAAAGAAAGTTGATCCATTACAAAATTGGTTAAAGAAGTATATCTATGGAAAAATTAGGCAATACAAATAATATCAAATAATATTTTTCATTTCACATGTAAAGCTGTCCAAAACCATGGAGTTTATTACTTACCATCAGTATCAAAAATCACTAACTAATTATAGTCAATGTTTTTAACACACATGATTTTATCCTCCCTCTGTTTATTTCAGAAAGTATAAATTGCAAACAGAATACATGTAATAAACTACCTTAACCAATCAAAGTTAAGTCTTCCTTGGGTCCTTCGTTTTCTGTATCTTAATTTATATTCTTCAGCTACTTATTAAAATCGTTTAATATTTTATTGGCAACAAGTTATGGTTACTATGGTAACCATTCATGTGACAATTCATAGATGATATTCCTCCCCAAAAATTTATATGAAATTTGGATGCAACATGATGCCAACTTATTACCGAATAGTGGTTGGTATTGCCTGATGAATTTCATTCTACCTGACTACTTCACATTTATGGATTGAAAGTGAAAATATTTAACAGTCCTCAAATGTTTATAAATAAATACCAGAACTCATTATGATGTCATAGAACCTTGTCACTACAAATTTGTATAGTGTAAAGGTATCCTCTGTTTTTGTGTTAAATTAATTTTAAAATGATGTCACAGAACCTGGTCACTACAAATTTGTATAGTGTAAAGGTATCCTCTGTTTTTGTGGTAAATTAATTTTAAAGAAATAGTTTAGATAGGAAAGATTTGATAGCTACCTCATTCTTGTTTCATATGTCAAAAAAAAATAATAATGCAAACTCACGAAAAGGGAAGAATCAAATCACTCATTACGATATCACAGAACCTGGTCACTGCAAATTTGTATCGTGTAAATTTGTATCCTCTGTTTTTTTATTTAAAAAAATGTTTTTTTATTTAAAAAAAAATAGTTTAGATAATGTAAATTTGTATCCTCTGTTTTTTTATTTTAAAGAAATAGTTTAAATAGTAAAGATTTGATAGCTACCTCATTCTTGTTTCATATGTAAAAAATAAGTAATAATGCAAACTCACGAAAAAGGGAAGAATCAAATGACATCGCAGGTGTAGAAGAGTTACCTTGGCAATTAACCCTTCAGCATATTCTGAATCTTGGTACTAGGCGCACCAGACAATTGTTGTGCAATACAAGCACTGAGTGAAAGTGAGGATTGTAAGTGATTTTTACTTACTCAATCATTTAATCCAGGAGTTCAAGCTCATTTTTACAGTGAAAAAAAAAGAACTATGACAACTAAATGCCAAATTCATTGGTACTTCATGTGTTATGATATTTCGTTGGTACTTCATGAATTATGAAATCAACGGTCTCCTTGCCAACCAATTTGGTTGGACAATGTATAGAGTTATTATTAAATAATAAAAGACAATGATCCAAGGTCTCTATTGCTCATTTCCATCATTATACTGAATATCAAATAAACCGAGAAATTAGTTGATAAGACTGTCAAAAATCTAAACATAGCCTTTGAGAGACCAACCTGGACACTATCAGAGTTGTCAAAACAAACAACTCTGCATTCACAAGACAAAAATGTAATGAAAATATTCATAACCATATGAGCTTAAATATAAAATGGAGGCTAAAATAATTAATTATTTATCAAACACCTGATTGAAAAACGCAGATTACAAGACCCCAACTTTGAAAAACGCAGATTACAAGACCCCAACTTTATATCTCTGGACACAAACAAGACTCCATTATGAGACCTTAGATATTCCATGGTCCCTATGCCCCTCCTAAGATACCCAGTCCATGGTACAGAAAGATCACCCGGATACAGGATTCGAACCGTGGATGTGAACCATTTTCATTCCAATCTTGCGTTTCTTCATATGCTCTTGGCTGTCTAGTAGTTTCGTTGAGAAAGATAATCTTCAGGAACGGTTTTGGTCTCAAAACATTTTTTTTCCTCTGTTTTGCAGTGACAGTTATGGCCGAGAATGATGTAATGTGAAAGCTGTTGTATAAGTCTTTTAAGTTTTTGTCTTTGTCTTTTTAGTTGGAATTGGGCAACATAAATCTTTAAGAAATTATAATTTTCTATTATTCAAATAGTATTTTTAATGTAAAAATGGATTCAACCTATTAAAAAATTCTAGAACACTAAAATCTACACTCAAATCTATAAATCTAACAATATCTTATCAAATTTCCAACAAATATATCTACAAAATATGTAGAAAAAAACAAAAAAATAACACATTTAAACCACCGCAATCTGAAAACCTTAATGATCATCCAAACCCAGTGGTCCTTTTATCGATTTTGCAGTGACGGTTATGGCTGAGAATGAACGTAATCTGAAACTTGAATGGTCGTCCTCACCCAGTGGTTCAGGACGACCAGTTTTGTGCAAAAGCCCTTACTAAATATATGCCTTCGGCATAAAAATGCACTGAAATTAGCTTCTAAGAAAATCCAACAATCTCAATACGTAACCCAGTGGTAGGACGACCAGTTTCGGCAAAAGCCCTTCCTAAATAATATATGCCTTCGGCATAAAAATGCACTGAAATTAGCTTCTAAGAAAATCCAGCAATCTCAATCAAGCAGGTCAGGTCTCAAGTGGAGACATGAGTTCGACAAATAAATATGATCAACTAAGTCATGAAATGCATTGAAATCAGCTTCTGAAAAATCCAACAGACTCCCATCTACCAGACCCTAAGTGGATAAAAGAAAAGTCATTTTACCAGAGGCGCAGAATGCGCTTTACCCTTCAAATTCCGGCATTCCATCTCCATTCTGGTGCAGCTGTTGCATGTCACGAACAAAATCCTGCAAGTCTGTAAATGAAGATCCGTCTTTGTTCACAGCCATTTTAGCATGCTTCCTCAGCTCCTGAGCTTTCCTTCTCATGGTTTTTCCTTCTTCCTCTGCCAGAAGCATAGTCACTGCCCTTCTCACTTCTTCTTCATCCGGCACACTGTTCAAACCTACACATATTCTTATGGCCACCCCCAGGCGTTCTTCCAGAAGCTTCGAGTTATACGGCTGATCTGCAAACATGGGCCAGGTGATCATGGGAATTCCCATGCTCACGCTCTCCAGCGTAGAGTTCCACCCGCAGTGATTGAGGAATGCACCGATGGAAGGATGCGAGAGAATGAGGAGCTGAGGCGCCCACCCCCATATAATTAGCCCTCTATCTTGGATCCTCTCTTCGAATCCTTCTGGCAAACCCACTTCAGTCGCTTTTGTTTTGGGCTCAGTCTAAGGGCGTGTGATGGCCCAGACGAAAGCCTGCCCGCTGGCCTCTAAGCCCGTAGCCAGCGCACAGATTTGCTTGTTGTTCAGGATAAATTGGCTCCCCAAACACACAAACACGACGGATTGCGGAGGCCGAGAATCCAGCCACCGCAAGCAGTCCTCCTCATCGATATCCGCCGCCTTTCCCCTGCTGTTAATAATTCTTCGATCGATCACCGTATCGTCGAAAACAGCGGGAGAGAGTATGGGACCTATGCTCCACACAGGTTTCCTGGTCAGGCGCCTGATGTGATCGATCCCCGAGGAATCGATCTCGTAAAACGTATTAATCAGGATGCCCCGACCCTCCTTGCTCCGGTTAATGTCCTCCGTCAGGAAAGCCCAGAGGGGAAAAGAATCGGGATCCCGCTGGGCCGGACTCATGTCCGATTTGCGCACCTTGAGGTCGAAGCTCAGTTCTGGGACGTCAAAAAGCTCGTCGTCTCGCTCCACGCTCTTCTGCGGCGTGTAGTTAAAGACGGAGTGGTTGAGCGACCAGGCGAACGCTCCGGTCGTGAAGAAAACCACGATGGGGATCCCAAACTTGTCGCCCGAGCGGTGAATCCATCCCGTAGCTATGTCGCCGATGATGCATGAGATTGCAGGAGGAGAGTAATGGGAAGCCTCCTCAGAATTCATTTGCTGCTCCAGCCATTCTTCCAAAGGTCCGGCTAGCTTGTGGGACGAAGTCATAAGTTTCTCGAAGACATGATAGGGAACGTTGTCGGAGCTTTCGATTCCTGGGGGCAGTCCCTCGATGGAAGGCATCGGTAGAGACACCAGCCGGATGTCCAAATTCGAACCCTGGACCTCAGGCTCGAGCCGTTTGGCATTCCCCGTTGTCGTTATATACGAAACGGTGAAGCCCTGTGAGACCAGAAGCTTGGCCAGTTCCATGAATGGAATGAGATGGCCCTGCCCCATGAATGGAAAGACCACCACGTGAAGTTTGCTTTCTTCCATAATCAATCCGGGCAACACAATCACAATACTAACAACAATCAATACACTACCTGAATGGCGAAACTGCTCATTGAAAATTGCTGGTCACAACGCCCTGGTGTTAAATTTGACCGTCATACACAACTAAATTTAATATAAAATAAGCTAGCAACATAGAAACCAGCCGCTATGAAACCTGCCCACGTAGAAAGTCAAGGTATGGTATGAAAAAATTCTCGAACAGTCCCTGCATTATTTTATTTTATTTTCCAAGTTCCCAAAGCCATTTTCCAAGTTCCCAAAGCCAGGTGCAGGCCCTCTTTAGGCAGCTTGTCGGCTGCTTGATTTCTCTCTTCTAAACATAATGGAAGGAAAGCACCCTATAAGATTCCGAGATGGTTAAAACTTCATTCAATAATGTCACGATATGATATTGTGACAGAGTTGTAATGTAGTGAACCAATTGATAACCACCATGGAGTCACCGAAAACTTGAAGCCAGTGAATCCCTTTTTCTCAAACAAAGGTGAGTAGCAGTTTTAGGGCCATCAACTCAGCTTAATTGTTTGAGTCCGATCCTAGACTCATAGTGATGTTAAAGAGATGAACGTCATAGAGATGAAGGACTGATCCTCCTCCACACAATTGGCCATCATTTTGGGAGGCTCCATCAAAATAAGCCCATGGTCGAGAATGGTCAATACATTCAACATGTACGTTCTTATTATTGGTTTGTCCTTCCCTTGTGGAAAATGTGATTAAATCTTTAAGGTCTAGGCTATGAAGTGTTTTGGAGTTGAGGATTTTTCATTAAATATTGCCTTATTTCGAGCTAACCACACTCCCCAATTATTAGGAGTGGAAGTGCTTTTATGTTTGATTTTGTGGATTTGACAACCAATCCTACCATGCTTCTTTGATATTTTTCCCTTGCCCTCTGCATATCTGGTTTAGGGTCAGTGAGCAGACTACCGAAATCTGAAGAGTAAAGTAACACTTTAGAAAAATATGAGTGGTTGGTTCCTCGTCCGCTTTGCAAAGAACGCACCATCCTAGCCCCTCTAGATGTCGAGACCGCATCTTGTCCCAAGTTGGGACCTTATTTTTTAATAAACAACATAGAAAGAGTTGTGCCTTGAGAGGACATTTTTGTTTCCACGCCCCTTTCCACCACCAAATGGGATCTTGTTGGACAAGTTCTATATCCAGCTGTGTATATCCTTCTTTTGGTGTATAAACACCATGGGGATTGTGTTGCCATACAATCTCATCTTCCTTGTCTTTAATATGAGTGTGTCCCCTCTTAAGTGCCCTGATGTATCCATTCCAACTAACTTCAAAAAAATTGTCTAGATCCAATTGTTCTGCTATTTTCCATTCTTGACTCCAAATAGTAGCGTTATCCCTATCAACTACTTGCTCTAAATAATAGAAACCCCTGCCATGTAATGCTTCAATTAGTTTCTGTGGTAGTAGATGACCTCTATCACTTCCTAGCCAAGGGTCTCTGCCAACTCTAACCTTTGTGCCCTTTCCTATTTTCCAAGATAATCCTTCCTCAACCACCTTGAAGGATTTTACCAATGCCTTCCATATAATTGAACAGTTTGTGGCCACTTTTGTCGGCTTTTGAATCTATTTTTCCCACGAATCATGACTTATGTATTTTTGGGTCATTACCTGGGTCCACAGACTCTCTATGGTGATTAGTCTCTAGCCCACTTTGGCTGCAAGTACCTTGGAAAAAGGTGGATATTTTTTAGACCCCACCCCCCGAGTGTCTTTGGCATGGCCAAAATGTTCCATTTGACCCATGGGAGAACAAATAAATCTTTAGATCCTGCCCATAAAAATCTAAAACAGATTCGCCTTATTTTCTCTAGTGTACCCTTCAGAAGCCATGCTAGTGAAATCCAATATATCGGTATAGCTTCTAGAATAGACTTGACTAATACTAGTCACCCTAGAGAGCGAGTGGAAACTCCAATATTTTAATCTTTTGTCCAACTTTGCTAGTAGCCAATTCCAGTCCTACTTTTTATAGCTATTGGGTCTGAGTTGACATCCCATGTATTTTATTCCCGCCTCAAAAGGCACATTTTCAAATGGGAACAAATCCTTATAACAAATTACTTCCTCTACCTTTGGGGGACACAATGGATTTTTTTCTATTTATCATCATTCCAGTTGCTCGACAAAATAAATCCAGAGTTTTCCATAACTTCTCAACGTCTCCCTCTTTCCATAGAAAAATATCAGAACATTGTCAACAAAAATCAAGTGAGAAATATTTAGATTTTGAGAGATGGAGATACCTTGGAATTCACCTCTGCTCTTTGCATCTTGGATGGCCTTGTTGAGACCTTTTGCTACCAGCAAGAAAAGAAGTGGAGACAAAGGGAACCCTTGGCACAACCCTCTTCCTGCAGTGAAAAAAGATGTTGCTGCCCCATTTATAAGGACTGCAAAGGTTGTCGTTGTAAAACAACTCATGATCCAATTTATAAAGGGAAGATCAAAGCCCAAGTGACTGAGGGGCATCCTGATATATAACCAGTTAACTCTATCATAGGATTTGGATAGATCAATCTGTATTAACACTCCCTTTGTCTTTCTAGTTTTCATACTATGTAGAGTTTCCTGGGATACTCTGATATCTCCATGTATCTGTGTGCCCTCGAGAAAACCAAATTGTTCCTGTGAGATTGATTTTGAAAGAAAAGGCTTTAGTCTTTTGCCTATAATCTTTGTCACCACCTTAAAGATATTGTTGCATAGGGAAATGGACATAAAATACTCAAAAGACTGTGGGTCATCCTTCTAGGGGATGAGGGATATAAATGTATCATTTAAGGGTGGATGCACAAAGCCCTTGATGCATGACTCCTCGACTACCTTTAAAATATATTTCCCTAGAAAATAAAAAAAGCTCAGAAAAAAATCCATTAACCAGCCATCCGGACCAGGGATTTTGTCCTTTTGGAAGCTAAACAACACTTCTTTAAGCTCCTCTTCAGTGACTTCTACCGTAAGAGCCCTATTATCATCATCATCCACAAAACGAGGAAATAATAGAGCTAATTGCACTATCACGTCAATGGAGATTTGGTCATCTACTTTGAACATATTTTTGAATTGTCTTGTGCCCATTTGAGCTAGATCCTCAAAATATGATTGTTATCTTCCATTTTCATCCTTTAGATTCCAAATGGTATTAGACATTTTTATCCCTTTGGCATATGCTTGGAATAATTTTGTATTTTCGTCTCCATTTTTTAACCATAATGCCTGACTCTTTAGGCGCCATTATGCTTCCTTTGCTTCCAATAGTTTCCTTCTGGCCTTTTCCAAGTTTAGCATTTCCTCTTTTGTTGCATGAGTTTCAAAGCCTCCTCCCTCTGATTCATAGAATGAAAGGAGGGTTTCTTCAATATTTATAAGTTCTTGGACATCTATCTGTTTCTTCCTTCTAGCCCACTCCATTGTGGCCTTTTTTAATCTTTTAAGGTTTAGTGTGAATTGATATGTTACCCTTTCTCCTTGTTCCAATGGGGCCCATATTTCCTTCACAAATTTCACAAATTCCTCTTCCCGGATCTAGGTGGTATTGAATTTGAATGGACTAGTTGGTTTCCATGGTCTGCCTGCCACCTACAAGAATATTGAGAAATGATCTAATTCACCCCCTGTCCCAATCCATTGCCTGAATATCATTGGGGATTCCAACAAGAGGTCAAATAGGAAGAATCAATCTAACCTCTTGGCAATACAGTCTTGCCTTAAAGGAATGGGAGCAATGTCCAACAAGTTTTCCTCCCCTATTTTATGTCTGAAATATTCCAATAAGGTATCAGATTGTGCTCTATGACCCCATGATTCAGTAGGACACATAGATAAATTTAGGTCATTTCCCATAATAAGATCCTATTTTTTCAGGAAAGACTTGTTGAAAAAGTTGTCCCAAAAGAGGGCATGGTTTTGAGTGGAGACATATAGGTTTAGGACTGTAAAGGATCTTCCTAGATGTTACACACAACTTTTAGCTCCAAGGCCTGATGCAAATCCCCAATAATTTGTAACTTTAAAGGATTTATAACTCCATCCAATAATCAATCCCCCAGAACAACCCCTGGAGTCCAATCCCATGAAGTTCCAACCCTTGAGTAAATTCTCCAATAAGTGACTCACTTTCTTATCTTCCCCCAAGGTTTCCTGGAGAATAATCAGATCGAGTTGTGTAGACTCTAGCAGCCCATGGAGGGTGAGTTTTTTTCTTTAGGCTCGCCACACCCCTACAGTTAAAGGAAATAATCTTCATTTAGAAACCCGAGGATGGGGAAACACTGCTCTAAGAGCCCCAGTGATGGAGAGTTGACGACTGACTACCATGTCCAAAGCAACCCTAGATTGTGCTTTTGAGAGGTAAGATTTCTTGCCCCTCCCCTTCCCAGCAAAGAAAGGTGTAGTGTTCAAACCCAACCCGCTCATCTTATGATTTAATTCTCCTTGAGTTGAGATAGGTATGTTCCTTAACTAATAGGCCACCAACCTATCCTCTGAATCCATCGATGAGTCCTAGGAATGACTAGGAGGAAAGAGGGGGTGCGAAGAAGAAGGGGAGGGGGAGGTGAAGGAGAGTTTTTCCATAAGAAGGTTCGTTGGTGAGGAGGGGATATTTTTTGGGGAGGTCGGAGAGAAAGGTAGACTCATGAAAGGTTCGACCCATATTTTACCCAATAGAGATAAGGATTGAAAAACATAATTTAAAGAAGGAAGAAGACGAGGTGTCATACCCAAATGGGATGCGATCCCTTGTTGTAACAACTTTGTTGTGGTCTCCAACTGATATTGTCGGCCCGAACCACCACGATCCTCTTTACTGAGGCACAGAGAGGGAGTGTTTGGGCATGTACCAGTCGCTTCACTTGGTGGATCCATGTATTATGTTTCTTTCATAGATGATTTTTTCAGGAATACATGAATATATTTCCTGAGGAAGAAATCAAAGGTTTTCAATAAATTCAAAGAGTTTAAATCTCTTGTGGAAAACCAGATAGATAAGAAGATCAAGGTGATGAGAACTGACAATGGTGGTGAATTCTATCGAAAGGACTTTGAGCAATTCTATAAGCAGTGTGTCATATAATATTAGGGTCCTAACCTTGCTAAACCCTCAAGTAGATAGAATAATATGTTTTCTATGTAATAGAGGTTGACATTAGTAAATAAGGCCTATGCAATAATGTGAACATGTCTAATGTAAGAAGACTTAATGAAGGTTCTGCTTCTAGAAAGATCTTCCTCTAGAATGTTCTCTAAAAGATTGAAATAGTATAAATAGGAGTAGAAGCATGGACTATTTTTTTCTTGAGAATTATTTTTTAATTGAGTTATGCTCTGCTAGAGGTTGCACCCTCGAAGAGGCAAGCGAACTTGGATTTCTATAAATAAAGGTATCAATTTATGGTGTCATTGTTCTCTATATTTTTCTATTTCTGTTGATATTCATAATAATAATTCTATTTCTTCTCCGCGTAATACATATGGTACCTTATAAGTGGTATCATAACACTTTCCTCTGTAGAATTTTAGAAAAACAATTTCAAGTTAGAGACGTGTACTACTGTCGTATTTAAAGAACAATGATTTGTCATTTAGTGGGTAAAGATGTGGTTTAGGAAGACTACACATAGGAAATACAATTGGTTTCACATGTTACTTGAAACACACTATTTTATCTTGTTGGAAGCCTCTATAACACATGTTGGTACGCCTCCGAGTAGTACCACATTAGATAGTACCTATACCCAACCATTCACTCCCATATACCCTCGGGTATATAGGGAG
Organism: Picea engelmannii; assembly: GCA_009831015.1. Taxonomy (NCBI): domain Eukaryota; kingdom Viridiplantae; phylum Streptophyta; class Pinopsida; order Pinales; family Pinaceae; genus Picea; species Picea engelmannii. The sequence goes on from ML802447.1 coordinate 17,045, forward strand.
TCCCATAGGCCCCCTAAAATTAGTTTTAGATCATCCTATCGACTGCCTGACTACTATAGTGGCACCGAAAACAACACTCGGAAAGACTACTCTTCTATATCTAGGTAATCGGGTAGTACGACTAAGGGTATGGTTCAGCCTCCTTAGTTGGTGCCCTGAGATATTGGGCCGAGTACTATTGTTTGACCCTAATGGTATATTAAAGAGACATAGCATAGGGAAAACCCTTCTTTGTAGGAACCCTCAAAACCCTAACCCTTTTTATTGGAACAAAATAGAACAAACACAAAGGAGAAATTATGCAGTGCAACCCTATCTCCTACATCAAAGTTGTGAAATTACTACACAATTTTAATAGCTAAAAAATTAGGAATTTGGTGAATAAAATATTCTTTAGATCGGAGTATAATTCCATAGGAGTTAAAAAATAATTATAGTGGTCTCGTTGACACCCTTATTCGGGACCTATCCCACGAGATTCCTCTCTTCACCCCGATCATAGTTGTATCTATCATCTAAGCATTTTTTCCTGTGGACCCACCCACTCTCTTCGACACCCTTATTTGGGATCTATCCCATTGGATTCCTCTCTTCACATGGTACCCCTCACCCATAACCCCTTCTTTTGCGGACCCGCCAACCCAATTCTTGTCGCTTCCCTCCACCATGGCCCAAACCCGCAACCAAGAATTTGAAAACCTCCTCAATTCCTTATCCACCGAGATCACCAAGAACAAAATTGAAATTAAACACCTCAATGCCAATATTAATACCCTCAATTTCACCATCGATTGCAGAATAGAATCCCTCTATAAACATGTGAAAATAAACCTTCAATCCTTTGTTGACGAGGTGCACAAATGGATGAGTTAATTTTGGGGCCCTACCTCCTCTAAACAATCTTCTCACCCAAAAGGCATTGATTCCTCCCATTCCATGCCCTTTCATTCCAACCCTCCTTATTGTGAACTCCGTCTTCCCAAAGTTGATGTGAATAAATTTGATGGCTCAGATCCCATTGGCTAGGTCACTCAAATGGAACATTATTTCTCCTTGCATGGAATCACTAATGATTTAATTAAACTTCATATCGGTGTCTTTTATTTGGATCCTGAATGTTGGAAATGGTGGAACTAGCGTAAAAATTCATGTAGAGGGTATATTGCTTAGATCCAATATGTTGTAGATATTTATGAATTCTTTGACACCAACACACATTAGTTGGGATGTTTGACCAAGATGAAACAATATGGCATAGTGGACAAATATATCTCCTCTTTTGAGAAATTAAATTTATGAACGGACAACAAGTCTGACACCTTCTTCCGGGAATGCTTTATTAGTGGCTTGAAGGATGACATCCAAGCCCATGTCCTAATGACTCTCTCCTAGACTTGTCTTGAAGCTACTCAATGTACCAAGGAGGCACAATAGGTAGTCTCTACCCAAAACAAAAAAACATCCTTTATTCCTTTCCCTCAACCCACAAATCAATCCCCTCCTTCCACTCCTCTCAAGATCCATAAATTAACCTAGGCAGAAATGGTTGAACACAAACTTAAAGGTCTTTTCTATAATTGCGATCAAAATTGTTTTTTAGGGCACAAATGTAAGGAACAAATACTTTTATGTCCATTTCTAAGGATGTTTTTGAATAGGATGCCAATGTTCCCCATTCTGAAGATCTACCCCAAGAAGATGATCATACCTTGCCCTCTGATCCACCAAAAGTTGAACCACTTATCTCACTGAATTCCCTCATTAATATTTATGCTCCCTAAACCATTAATTTAATTGGCTACATTAAGCATGGGAAAGGCATTATCCTAGTCGAGAGTGGAAACACCCATAATTTTATTCATCGTTTCATTTCTCAAGAGACTATGTGTTATATTCGTGTAGTCAACAATTTCCAAATCATGATTGCAAATGGTAGTGCCATGAAATGTGGGGGGAATTGTGAAAATGTAAATTGGTCAGTACCACCTAAAATACCATATGTTTTCTAATGACATGGGCGGCTGTAACATTATTCTTGGTGTTGAATGGATACACACACTAAGCCCCATCACCATGGATTTTAAGGAATTAACCATGAAATTCCAATAGGATCGAGAATAGTATCAGTTCTAAGGCATAACGATGAGCTCCCTTGAGATCATCAGTTCCCACCAAATGGAAAAACTACTCAAAAACGATCATTCATGCATTATTTCCTAACTCCACTCCATTCAAGCAGTCGAGACCCTCTCACCTACTGTTCATCCCACCCTTCAATATCTACTATCCAAACACCAATCTATTTTTAACAATCCACAAGGAATTCCCCCTTCCTGTGGCGCACATGATCATTCCATTCCCCTTGTTTCTGGTAGTATTCCTCCCAATGTTCACCCTTATCATCATTTGTTTTCCTAGAAAAACGAAATTGAGAAAAGTTCTCAGGAATTTCTAGGGGTGGGTGTTATCCATCCTAGTACCAACCCTTATTCTTCTCCTCTAGTTATGGTACTCAAGAAAAAAGGCACTTGTCACACATGTCCTATTTTTTGTGCCCTCAACAAAATCACCATCAAAGATAAATTCCTCATTCCTGTCATTGACGACCTTTTGGATGAATTGAGTGGTGCTCAGTAATTTACCAAACTTGATCTATGTTCTGGCTACCACCAAGTACATATGAAAGAGGTATATATTCCAAAAATTTCCTTTCAAACTCACGAGGGCCATTATGATTTCTTGGTTATGGCCTTCAGCCTATGTAATTCACCTTCCACTTTTCAAAGTCTCATGATTCATGTCTTATGTCCTTTCCTCTATCATTTTTTCTTGGTTTTCTTTGATGATATTCTCATCTATAGTCAAAATTGGCAAGCCCATCTATCCCATGTGGATTAAGTCTTACACTTACTATCTCAGCACAAACTCTTTCTCAAACAGACTAAATGTCCATTTGGATCTTCTGAAGTAGAGTACCTGGGCCATATTTGGGAAAGGATGATGTATGTGTGGATCCTAAGAAAATTAAAGCTATGAAGGATTGGACTCTCCCTAAAACTCTTAAAATTATATGGGGTTTCCTAGATTTAATGGGATGTTATCGTGAGTTTGTTCCGAATTATGGAAAAATTGCAACTCCCCTCACTGCTCTTGTTAAAAAGAATGCTTAAATCAGTTAGAATCTCGCAGCTAATCAATCCTTCCAAGCCTTGAAAGAGGCTATGTGAACAAATCATGTTCTGGCATTGCCTGACTTCACCAAGAATTTTGTTCTAGAATGTGATGCTTCTGGGAAAGGAATCATGGCAGTTCTCATGCAAAATGGTATACCTTTAGCTTTCACTAGCAAACAACTATATGAGAAACACTTGGAAAAATCCACCCATGAAAAATAAATGTTGGATATTCTACATGCGGTGGATATCTAGTGTCCTTACTTTCTTGGGCAGTGCTTCCAAATTAAAATGGATCATCACAACCTCAAATGTTTATCAGAACAACAAATTTCATCCCTGGAACAACATAAGTGGTTGACCGAAATGTTTGGTTATGATTATGAGATCATTTACAAGAAAGACAAAGAAAATGTGGTTGTTGATTCCCTTTCAAGAAAATATGAAGAAGGGTCCCTCTTCTCACTCTCCTTTTGTGTATCTGATTGGTTAAAGGTCGTTCGCCACAAATGGTTCCAAGATCCCAAATTTTCTCACCTAATCCAACAATTGCAACAAGATCCTTGTGCATCTTCAGGATACTCTTGGCACAATGAGGAGATTCACTACAAAGGTTGCTTGTATCTAATCCCATAGTCTTGCCTTAAATCCACTGTGCTCTCCAAACTTCATGCTTCACCAATAGTTGAGCATCCATGTTTTTACAAAACATATGAAAGGATCGATTTTTTTTTTGGGGAATGCATGAAACAGGACATCCACACCTTTGTGGTTAAATGTGATACTTTTCAATGCAATAAGGGAGAAACCATCAAAATTTCGAGCACACTCCAACCTCTACCTATTCCACCTGCTATCTGGACGAATATTTATATGGATTTCATTGTCGGATTACCCATATCTGGAAACAAATCTGTCATTATGGTTGCAGTATATCGCCTTTCCAAATATGTTCATTTATATGCCCTTGAACACCCATTCAAAAAATCCATAGTGGCTCAAATTTTCATGCATATTGTCTTCAAACTTCATGGCATAACCCATTCTATTGTCTCCTTGTCTCCAACTGTGATACAACTTTCACTAACAAATTTTGGAAAGAATTATTCAAGCTACATGGCACCCAATTTCATATCATCTGAGCCTATCATCCCCAAACTAATGGTTAAGCTGAAGCTGTCAACAAGTGCTTGGAAACATATTTATGGTGTTTCACGTCTGACATAAAAAATTAATGGGTTTAGTGGTTACCACTTGTTGAATGGTGGTACAACACCTCTTACCATGTTGCCACTCACATATCGACATTTAATGAAGCAATCTATGGTCAAAAGTCACCTTCTGTCTACTCCTACCTTCCTGGTGCCTCCAAGGTCCAGGAAGTTGACAACACTCTTACAGTTCAAGCTAACATTCTTTGTACTCTCAAAGAGAGTTTAGTCATGGATCAGAATCACATGAAGAAACAAACTATTCATGGATATTCAGAACGCCAATTTTTTGAAGGAGATAAGGTATTTCTCTATCCGCAACCTTATAAGAAACCATCACTCAAAGTAGATCAATGTTAGAAACTTGCTCCCAAGTTTTATGTCCTTTATACCATTCTCAAGCACCTGGGGCTTGTGGCCTACAAGTTAGCTCTCCCCATTCACTCTAAGTTCCATCCTATCTTTCATGTTTCTTGCTTGAAGAAAGTGATCAAAACCAAGTGATAGATTCAAACTAGTCTCTCTCAATTGGATGAAGAAGGATCCATTTGGTTTCATCCCCAAGAAATCTTGGATCACTGAGAGTGTCATATCCATCGACATACAATCAAGCAAATTTTAGTTCAGTGTAAGGATACACCACCAGAGGATGCTACATGGGAATTGACTACCATTTTGCAACAATTTCCTCATCTCAAGCCTTGAGAAAAATGTTGTTTTTCAAAGGGGAGGGCATGCTAGGGTCTTAACTTCCCTAACCCCTCAAGTAGATAGAATAATATTTTTTCTATGTAATAAAGGATGGCATTAGTAAATTAATCCTACGTAATAATGTGAACATGTCTAATGTAATAAGACTTACTAGAAGGTTCCGCTTCTAGAAAGATCTTCCTCTAGAATGTTCTCTAGAACATTGAAATAGTATAAATAGGAGTAGAAGCATGGAAGAGTTTTTTATTGAAAATTATTTTTTAATTGAGCTTTGATTTGTTGGAGGGTGCCCCCTTGGATTTCTATAAATAAAGGTATAATTTCTGGTGTCAATGTTCTCTATATTTTTCTCTTTCTGTTGATATTCTTCATAATAATTATGTTCCTACTATGCATCATAAATTTGGTACCTTATATAATGTTCTAAAACACCACACCATATACCCCACAAAAAAATGGAGTCACTGAGAGAATGAATAGGACGTTGATGGATAAGGCAAGGAGCATGCTTAGTGGTGTTGGGCTCGCACAAGAATTCTGGGCAGAAGCAGTCGACACTGCAAGATATTTGGTAGATAAGTCTCTTTCATTAGTGCTAGTCGACTCGACTCCACATGATGTATGGTTTGGTAAGAATCCTTTATTTTCACATCACAAAGTATTTGGTTGTGATGCATTTGTGTATGTTCCCAAGGAAAAGAGGAACTAGCTCGACAAGAAGGAAGTCAAGTGTATTTTCAATGGGTACAAGGATGAAATGAAAGGATATAATCTCTAGGATCGTGCATCAAGGAAAATAGTGTAGAGTCGATATTTTTGATGATGAGGGACTAGGGAGTTCCCAACAATAACATCTCAACCTCTTGGTCAGCTAAACCAAGAAGATGTGGGATTATCACCCTATTTTATAGCTTAAATTGAACATTAAACCCCTAGAATATAGTCTAAGCATTATAATTTTGCAACATATGGTTTTTATATGTTTTTAGGTTCATAAAGAATAAACTAAACTAAAGTTGCTGCAAAGTTGATAATGCAATTGTAAAAAAAAAAAAAAAAT
>ML802447.1:33420-62912 GCA_009831015.1 Picea engelmannii
GCTAATATATAATATGATAGCGCTAATACATAATATAATAACTTTGACCAGCTTCAGCTCCAACAACTTTTGTTGATTTTACAGACACAAATATCGTGCTCTCAGACTTCTTCAACTCCTCAGCTATTGTTTTTTTCTTCTTCACGACTATGTTCTTTCTACCTCTCTGCATGTGTATATCGACTAGCTAAAGACTCAGACATATAAATACTACGACTCATACTTCTTATAGAAGATAGCTGACCTAAAATTTAAGACAAAAATAAATTCGACTAACTCTCAACTACTTAACTAGACTTGAGAAAGATTAAGATCGACTCCATTTAATAACTCCCCTCTTGCTGAATGACAAAACTAAGTTTGCATAAACATAAGAGGAAACTGAATAAAATGTAGTTTCATACTGATTGACTGGCTGAATGACAAATCAACGGAGATGTGAATCTCACCGACTTGTAATTACTATTTTCAACACTCCCCCTTAATTATAAGTAGGTGGGATTACAACATTTACATTAAAAATTTGAATCGACATATACTGTCAAACATCTGTTACTATACATCTGTTACTATGCAGAATCCTAGACTACTGCGCAACTGCTGAAATGCATCTCTTGCTAAAGATTTTGAGAAAATATTTGTGACTTGTTCTTTTGACCTGCAAAACTCTAAACAAATATCTTTGTTATTCACCAATTCTCTGATAAAATGATACCTTGTATCAATATGTTTGGTTTTCTTGTGAAACAAATGATTCTTTGATAATATGATGGATGAATTGTTGTCACAAAATATTGTAGTTGGTTCTTGTTGTTCCTACATCAAATATTTTAACACTCTTCTCATCCAAACTGCTTGACAAGTTGCGCTTGTAGCTGTGACACACTCTACTTTTACTGAAGAAAGAGTCGTTATGGGATGCTTTCTTGATGCCCATGATACTATACCTATTCCAAAATGAAATGTGTACCCAGAGGTACTTTTCTTGTCATCTATGTTGCCTCCACAATCACTATCAGTGTATCCAATAAGTTTGAAATATTTTGAAGTAAAATAATTGATGCCATATTTTTTGTTCCATTCACATATCTCGAAATTCTCTTTCCTACTTTCCAATGTGATTCTTTTGGAGTTTCCATGAACCTTGAAATCAGGCTCACTCCATACATAATATCAGGCCTTGTTGTTGTTAGATACATAAAACTTCCTACTAGTCTTTTAAATAGTGTGGGATCCACTTTAGATCCTTTATCTTCCTTGCTTAACTTCAATCATATTATGACAGGTGTTGGGGCTGCTTTGGAATTTATCATGTTGAATATTTTTAGAGTTTCATGTGCATACTTAGATTGTGAAATAAATATACTAGTTTTGGACTGGTGAACTTCAATACCCAGAAAATATCTCATAAGCCCCAAATCAGTCATTTCAAATTCATCCTTCATGGCCAACTTAAATTATTCTATGCCAAAATCACGTGTAAATATCAAATGATGTATAAATAAGAAAACAATTAATATATTACCTCACTGATTTGATTTGATGTACAATGTTGGCTCACATTCACTTCTTTGAAATCCATTTTGAGAGAGATAGGAATCTATACGACTATACCAAGCTCTAGGAGCTTGCTTTAATCCATACAATGCTTTCTTTAATATGTACACTTTATCCTCTTATCCTGAAACCTCATAGCCCTATGGTTTTTCTGCATACACTTATTATTCTAAGTGTCCATTCAAAAATGTTGACTTTACATCCATTTGGTAAACATGCCATTTGTTCTGCGTATAAATGGATAAAACAGTTCTGACGGTGTCCATGCGCATAGCTAGTGCAAATATTTCATTGAAATCAATTCCAGGTTGTTGTGTAAACCCTCTTGCAACTAGCCTTGCCTTATGCTTCTACACATTTCCATCTGCATCTTGCTTTGTTTTATAGATCCATTTGACACTTATCACATCCTTATCGTCAGGTACATCTACCAACTTCCATGTCTGATTGTTATCTATGCATATGATTTCTTCATCCATGGCTTGAGCCCATACATCATTTTTGGCAGCTTCTTCAAAAGTTAATGGATCATCTATTTGTCAAAACAGAGAAAAAAAAATATGAATTTGTTATGTCCTCATTATAGATGTCGCGCAAACTTCTTGTCTTCCTTGGTAAAAAACTTGCTAATGTTGTATCTGGAGATGTAGAACTACTTGGACTACTTGCTGGAGTTTGTTGTGATTTAGGTGTGAACTGCGGACCTATTGATATCACTGGAGTAGATTGTGCTAGGATTTGTGTCGCAGTGCTAGGTGTAGAAGGGACTACACACTGCCCTGTGGTTGGTGCTTGAACCACCTCTTCTTCTGTATCATCATGTGAAATAGCATTAATGATCTTAACTGTCTTTTCTATACTCCCATCCCATGCTTCATTTTCCATGAACTGAACATTGCAACTGATTATGAATTTACTTGAAATAAGATCATACATCTTGTATGCTTTTGTATCTTTAGAGTATCCAAAAAATATACATATGTGTACTTTGTTTTCTAACTTCTTTCTCAGTTCATATGGAACATGTACGTATGTGACACAACCAAAAACTTTTAAGTGTACCACATTATGCTTCATACCTATCCAGGATTCTTGAGGAACTATGTTCTTCACACTCCTTGTTGGACATATGTTTATGATGTATACTGTAGTTGCTACTACCTCAACCCAATACTCATTTGGAAAATGTTTGGATACCAACATTCTGCGTGCTATTTCCATGATGGTTATGTTCTTTCTTTCTGCGACACCATTCTACTATGGTGTATATTGCACAGTGAATTGCTCGTTGATGCCATGAAATTTACAAAAATTCAGAAATTCTCTTGAGATATATTCTCCTCCTCTATCAGTTCTTAGAACCTTTATGTAATAACCACTATGCTTCTCCATAAGTGATTTGAACTATTGAAAAAAACTCAATGTATCAGATTTATGTTTTAAGAAATAAATTCATGTCCTTATTGAGAAATCATCAATGAATGTTAGAAAATATGTATTGTCTCCTATAGATGAAGTTTACATTGGTCCACAAATATCTGAATGTACTATTCCCAGTGGAGCTTTTTCTTTATATGACTTTCCAACTAGAAATGAATCTTTTTGTTGCTTTCCAAATATGTAGCCTTCACATATTGTTTCTGGTTTTTCAATCAATGGAAAACATTTCACCATATCCTTTGTGTGTAGCAACTTTAGACCTCCAAAGTTCAAATGTACAAATCTAAAATGCCATAGCCAGGAATCATCCTGCACTTCATATTGGAATGGTGTCTGCATCTCTGTGCTACTTTCTCTTTTCTTAATATTGCGTGCATTATTTTCTTCATTTGAACTGTGCACACTTTATTTTGTAAATGCAGTGTCTAAATACGCATCCCTTTCTTTACCAACGGCTTGAGTTGTTTTCCTCTTCATGGTTAGATTCAATGTTAATGGGAACATTCTGTTACTTGTCATTTGAATTCTTGCAATAAGTTGATTGCTTGGATATTTATCCATAATCACACAATGATTATCTTCCATGTAGATTATGTATCCCTTTTGTAACAATTGTCTTGTGCTCATCAAATTATGCTTTAAACCAGAAACATAATACACATCTGGCATAACCTTTTGTTCTCCTTTCTTATTTAAAATGTTTATATTGCCTTTTCCTAAGACATTGACTTGGATATCTATTGCAAGTGTAACCTTGGTTTGGAATAACTTATCCAAACTAGAAAACAACTCTAAATTTATTGTCATGTGATTACTACAACTTGAATCTAGATACCATATGTCACATGGAATTTATTGAGAAACATTGCATTCAACTTGTGAGACTATAGGCATTGCTTCGACACACGCCATAAACATAGGGATAGAGGGACTATTCGTGATGTGTGACTTATCTTGACCTTGCTTGTTCTGATTATACTATCTCTTCCTGTATTGATATGGATAATGTCCATACTTTTTACAGTAATGGCACTAAATATTTGATTTGTTAGTTCTCTGAATACTTGGTTGACTATTATTTTGACTTTGTCCTATTCTACTAGTATTTCCAGGACTACTATTACGTCCACCTCGAACAAAACTTCTTCCTCTCCCTTTAGAGTTAGCTCTCCCCCTTCCTCTTCCATGGTCTATAGACGACTGTGTATAAAATGCATTCTCTAATGACATGTTTGACCTATTCAATATGTGTTAATGATTAATGAGGGAAGCTTGCAGTTCATCCAGACTAAACTGACTCAGGTCTTTGTTCTCTTCCAAGGTCACAACAAGGGTATCAAATTTAGGAGGAAGAATCCTAAGTACCTTCTCAACAAATTTTATGTCTTATATGGTTTTACCATGAGACTTAATCTGATTTATTAGGCTAATAACACGGGTATAAAGTGAATCTACTGAATCCGAGTCTTTGATTGATAGAGTTTCAAAATCTCTTCTAAGAATTTTTAGTTTTGAAGTTTTGACTTTGTCCATACCTTGATAAGAGGTTTGTAATATGTCCCATGCCTCCTTGGCTTTATTTTTTGATGCAACTCTTGGGAGTATGCTCTCATGCATGGCTTGATGTATGTAAAACATTTCCTTTCCATCCTTTTCCCTTTGATCTTTCAAAACATCCTTCTCATCTTGTGTGAGTGAATTATATGTTGCTTGATCTGTTGGCTCCACATATCCATTCTTGACTACTTCCCACACATATTGACCTTGGAACAATGCCTTCATGGTTAAGGACCATAACTCATAGTTTTTTCCTGTAAAAGTAGGAGGTTGCAAATTTGAATTAGAAGCCATTTTTCACCTTTCAACAAAGTTGTTGCTCTTGAAACTTGTTCTGATAGAACCTGCTTTGATAGAACCTTCTTTGATACTAGATATTAGATCTACAACGCACAGACAGAATTTGCAAAACATTGTTAAAATACTGCGCACCACAAAACTTAGTGACATAACTCTCAGAGCTTACTGCACAGTTCGCAAACTGCACAATTTATTGCGTGCTTTGATAAAACACTTAATGAAATAATGTTATCTTCACTATGATAATATTTAACACACAAAACTCATAAACAAAACATAGGCTCAAAATTACACATGAATTGCCAACAAACAAAACACTTGATATATATATTGAGAAATTTAGTGTTATGCGCTGCTAGTGGGAAGAACCCCCTATGACTACACTAAGGTTCAAAATGTAGGCAGATCAATTAACTGTCCAAAAGTCAACTACTTATATAACTACCCCAAACATACCAAAACTCATACAAGAAAAGCAAATATGAGGGAGATCAGGTAACTATACCTCTACTCCATGTCTGGTGATGATCCCCTTTCACTTGTAAGATTTGTTGACTGCACGCCTCCTCCCAGGGCTGGGCTACATCCAAAGATTGAATTTTTTTTTTTTGAAACGCATGCTATTCCATATACAAATTAGGGTTAGATGTTAGAACATAAAACAATAAAAGCATTCAATACACCATGATTTGGGACAGGAAAAGTAATTCTTTTATTAATAACTCGATGATTATACCTTTACAATCAAAGCCGACTATAGCTCCACGAACCTGGTCTGGGATACTCTTCACCAAGATCCAAGTGCACCTTTGTATGTATTCTCCTCTCAACCTTCTAATCTCTTCTTGGGAAGTGAATGGGTTTTGATGGAGGAAGAAGGGATAATTGAGAAATGCAAAGGAAATTCTCACAAAAGGGATGCAATAACTTGGGAAAAGAGGGGATATGAAACGGGAAGAGTTCCATTGTTCCTATGTCTATATGTAAAATGAGACCCCAACACCTACTTTTATATGGGAAAATGATGGTTATTCATTTGGGTGGCACACTATAGGCGGTGGATTAGTTGGGAAACTACCCAATAGCCCGTAATCTCAACGAATTCCTTACAACTTTTGAAAGTGTACACGGGTTGTAATGGTGCAGGATGTGTATACTGTAGTGGTGCAACAAGTGTATGTATGTGGGAAATAGTGGTGCAGGATGTGTACATCTTAAAAAAAATGTTTTTTTAGAAGAGCAACTCAACAGTGCTTTGGGAAAAAATGCAAGTAAGAAGGCCAAAAGGTAGGTATGCATGTGTAGAGAAATTTAGGGTTATAACACAATATGATAACTGTGACGATCTTCAACTCCACCAACTTGTGTTGACTTTACAGACACAAAGCTTGTGCTCTCAGACTTTTTCGACTCCTCAGTTGATGTTGTTTTCTTCTTCATGAATCTATTCTTTCTACCTCTCTGCATGTGTATATTGACTGACTATAGACTCAGAAATATAAAGACTACGACTGAGAATTATTACAAAAGATAACCGACTTAACATTTAAGACACAAATAAATTTGACTATCTCTCAACTACTTAACTGAACTCGAGAAAGATTAAGATCGGCCCCATTTAATAACTCCCCCACTTGTTGAATGACAAAACTAAGTTTGTGTAAACATAAGAGAAAACTGAATAAACTATAGTTGCAGACTGACTGACTGACTGACTGAAAAATTGGTGAAGATGTAAATCTCACCAACTTGTAATTACTATTTCTAACAATTAATATAGAAAAACCTTATTATGTAACATTCCACAGATATTAGGAATGACCAATACTAGATAGGTTGGACCCTCTTCAAAGAAATGAATTTATGTAAACAACGTCGTCATCATTGAATTAATGATAACCATCATTTCCACAATCCTCTGGCCATGGATGGAAAAGACATCGTTGCGATGTAGACAAGACTCTAAAAACCATCCGACTACAATGAACCGTTTATGCACTTTCTTCATGGTGAGCGTTGCATTGCATATCAAGAATGATTGCATTTATTTTTCTATGTTATTTCAATCAATGGTTAAATTTGATGGGCAATTACCCATTTTTTCTATTTTTAATCATCAAATACTGACAATTTTTAAATTTACACATCATTAATGTCCTTCACTTAATTTTTGAAATCGTCAATTTGATGGGAAAATAATTTTTTTTCCTTTATCCATATTATATATATACAAAAAAAATAATATATATAATATAATAACAATCTATTATTATAAACAATATATAATATAATATAATAAAAATGTATTTTTCCATGGAAAAAAACGTAATTTTATTCATCCAAAGAGAACCAAATTACATTTTAAATGTGCTTGAAGCACGCCCCAATCAAGGGTAAATAGAGAAGAAAAAAGTAGCTTGAGAGGGCCTAAATCTAGATACTAAGCCACTAAGTACAGTTACAAAAATATGAATTGGGAAACACCCTACAACTAAAGGAAATAAGCCAGTAACTGCACACCCAAGGAAGGACCTAAAAATGTTGATCAAGATCCACATCAACATTGCACGCCCAAAAGATGGACCTCAAAGTTCTGACCCAACCAAGGGAAGCTAAAAAATGCACACCCAAGAAAGGACCTCAAAGAGTTGATCCAGCTCCAGAAAAAAACACTGCATGCCCAAAAGATGGACCTCAAAGCACTAACCCAACCATCGAAAAGAAGAAGAAACCCTAGCCGCGACCACCGAACAACCAAGCCAGGACGGAGCCAACATCACTCCATTCAACATGCACCATAATCTGATGGGGGTAGCAGATAGGTGCGAAGGAAATGAGAAAACACATCCACATCAAGGCCAGGGGCCGTGCAAACAGTCCCAAAGATGGCACAAAAGATCCACTTGGGACCAGATCCATCGCAGCTAAGTGAGGAAAGCGGGGGCACCAACGGAAAAGAACGGAAGAAATACAGACCAGATCCACTCCTAGGAGAGAAAATCCGCCAGATAATACACCAAAAAAAGGTTGGATCCGCTCTAGAGTGAGCACGACCACCACCAGAGAGAACACCCATTTCTCATCGAGCAATCAGGGAGGGGGACACAACCACAAGAGGAGGAAGAGTCAACTACGGACCGAGCTGCGGCAAGGGAAACCCTAGCCACATACCCCCTGATAAGTTTCCAACTATGTTCAATATATATAATAACAATTTATTATTAATAAAAATATATAATATAATAACAATATATATTATAATATATAATATAATATAATAACATTTTCCTAAATTTGAATGTTGATTTTTGTGTAAAGCATACATAACACAAGTTATAGATTCTATAGCAAATGCCATGCATAGTACAAGTTACAAATTCTATAGTAGATGGACATTGAAATTTGCACGCATAACACATTACATAAGTTACAACTATTATAGCACACGTTATGCAACCCCTGCATGCTCACAACTTACGAGTCACGATGATTCTTTGAAAATTGGACCGTATCACATCCCGGAGGTTGAAAAGTGAAGGTTGAGAGGGAAAAAAATATCAAGGATTCAGAAATGTTTCCCAAAACCTGCATGCAACTATCCAAAGAGGTAAGGCTCATTAATATTAAATTGCAATTGCAATGATGGAAATTGTTTTAGTTTGGATGAAGTTGGAAAACACCTTCTTACACACTTATTTTCTCATTATATTTGGTTTTTGAGAGTCCACATTTAAATTTCTTCCTGAATCTTAATAATAAGAATAAACATGGGTGCGACGGGCCTCTCACAAGCTCAATAAATAAATAAAAAATCAGTTATATTTATTATTTCATTATATTAATAACAATAATTATTTAAAATTTTGCAATCCATAACTTTTATTATTATTTTTACAACAACTACTTGTAACTACTTTTTTCCTTTTCCCGTAGGTTGTAGCTATCTTGGCATCATTGCATGCATACTACTTAGTGTTTGGTCAATTGTTTTTGTACAATGATTGGATCTATGTGGAATTGAGGCATAGAAAGAAGTTGTAACCTCTTATTTGGTGATTTTCAAAATTGAAACTGTGTGCAAGTTGCTATATCAAGGTAATTTTTTAATATTTATTGTTTATTCTTTCAATGGTGTTGTATTACATGTGAAAGAGTTTGATGATGTTATATTAAATGCAATTTCATAATAATTTTATGTTTCGCGAGGGATGCTTTTGTATTTACAATAAAAATGAATAAAAACACATATGACACATAATATTTAAATGACGAGAAAAAATAAAAATAAAACGTCATGAAATGGAAGTTTTAAAAAGAAACCCATCATAAAAATTTACTTGACGGGTAACAATTCTCGTCAAATTTATACCCTAATTCCAATATTCTTGTCTGCTGATGGGATCGTGAAAATCAATTACATCGTCATTCCATTATATCATAAGCAAAATTTAAAGGTTTTTCCAAAACATTATATAATATGACCCATATGTTATGGTATAATGTAATGCCATATGGAATAATTCCAAAGGAGCTTAGTGAAATCTTTTGCCATTAAAATATTAAAAGAGATACGGGATATGTTTTTTAAAAAGAATGAGCCATGTAAACATAAAGGAGATGGTAGGGAACCTCATGTAATGGCTATACAACATGGAGTAAAATAAAGTGAAGGCCAAATCCTTATTAGTCCCTTGCCAAGGGACTATATAAATGAGTTTTCTTTTGATGCAACATTAATTTTCTTTTTACCATAAATTTGTGTATGCAATGTAATGTTTAACATAGGAAAACAAATATATATTTTTGGATATAATAAAAATATTTGTGTTTCTCATTTTTAATTGGTTGATAGAATTGAAGTGTTATTTCTCTCTTCACGTCTTTCAATATGTAGAATTAATCACATAATCAATGAATTTCACCAATCACCACATCTTTCACCAATCACCACATCTAAATATAAAAAGTTGTACCATGTATTTATTATTATGCATTATTATATTTATATTATATTTATTATCTAATATATTATTTATTATTATATTTATATTATATTATCTAATATATTATTTTAATTATATTTATTATGTAATATAATAAATATTATATAAAAATATATATTATTAAATTTGAAATGTTTATTTTCAAAAAGAAAAATTGAATATTTTTAAAATGCAATTTGCATTTGGCTAGTTTAACTTAATTGGAAGGAAATTTAAGTTAATCCGAAAACTATACAACATCCACATTAAAGTAAAAATGTGGTCAGAGATCCTGGCCATATCATAAATCTATAAACTAAGTGTCATGGAGAAAGAAGTCTTCCTCCATTCCTTGTGAGTCTAGGTCGAATTCTTTGAATTCCAATCTTTCTGACGATATAGTTATCTGTGTCAGAGTTAATTTTTTTCATTTAAAACATTTACAAATTGATTTCTTTTAAGACTATGAAACTAGCCCCTAGTTAACATATTGTTCATGTTTCACAGTTATCATCATCATCAATAATTATAAGGTGTCAACTATCATCTTCATTTCCAAATCTACTTGGCAGGGACTAAGATGCCATACAACCCTTGTTTTAAATGATGTGAAATGAAGATGGCTAAGATAAAATAAACAAATTTTAATCCTTTTGCATGGCATGGTAAAAAGTGTCATAGTTATTACCCAATAAATTTGGTATAAACTTATTAAAATATTCGAGAGAAACATGGGATATATTTATGAAAAAGTAAGAATGTGGATATAAAAATGATGACATGGCCTCAACTATTTTCAAATATTTATTCTCTTTCTTTTTATCATGTAGATAAGGTGGGGTATATATGATAGAATATAGGAAAGGGCGATGAATAAGGTTCAAAACATAGTTTGTTTAATGTGTAATTGATGAGTGTAAAATACGAGAATTTCAAGAATGCGAGGAGCGAAATAAAAGTCCATGATGATGTTTCCAAGGACTTTATGTCAAGTTTAACAAGAGTGCGTGAATACTTTGCATAACAGTGTTGTTTGAGGGGGGAGCCTGAGAATGCTTTGCCAATGGAAAACTGATGACCAAAATGGTCATCAACATAGATGCGGTATTCAAGGAAGTCACTGGAAATTCCAAGTCTGAAGAGGTTCAAATGGAGAAAGAACCGAAGAAGTTCGTGTTTGAACCGAGGAATGAAGAAGATGATTCAAATGAGTCGATTGAATTAGATGAAGAGGTGGAACAACTAACTCTAGTTGTAAAGAGGTATGAACAAGTAAGAAAAAACGTTGTAAGGTATAGTCCACCCAATTTATGTTCTGCATTTGTGTTAACTCCACTGCCAAGGAGCCCAAGTTGGCCAGGGAAGCAGTCGAATCGATAGAGGGTAAACTCTAGAAGGAATACATGGTCGAAGAGATGGAATTATTTCACAAGAATGAGATATGGGATTTGGTTGAGATACCTAGTGGAAGAAAACTCGTCGCTAGCAAATGGGTGTGCAATAAAAAGTAGAATGTAACAAGTCAAGTCGAGAAATTCAAAGCTCGATTTGTAACATAAGGGTATTCCCAAGTCGAGGGAATTGACTTCGGTGATATTTTTTCCCCAGTTGGGAAATTAACTTCCATTAGAGTACTAATGTCCCTAGCTACAACATTTGATATTCACATAGAGAAATTGGATGTGAAGACATCGTTCCTACATGGGGAAGTGGTAGAAGAAATCTACATGAAACAACCTGGAGGATTTGCAGTCAAGGGAAATAAATATATGGTGTAAAAATTGAAAAGATCCCTTTATGGTCTAAAGAAATTTCCAAGGATGTGGTGCCAAAAGCTTGACACCTACATCCTTAGTTTTGGATTTGTGATAAGAAAGGTTGATCACTGTGTATATTCCAAGAAAAAAGGTGGTTGTTTCATATATGTATATTTGTATGTCAATGACATTTTGCTAGTCGGAAACAACACAGACATAATAAAGGAGGTGAAGATGTTGTTGTCCTCCAAGTTCGACATGAAGGATATCGACAAAACAAACTTCGTTCTCGGAATGGATATCAAGAGTTATTGAATAGTTATAAATCTTTGGTTGAATCAGAGGAAGTCTATTAAAACAATCTTGAAGCATTTCAACATGCAGGATTATAAACTAGTTAAGGTGCCAATTTTGGTGGGAGAAAACTAATTTATTAATAGTCTCCAAAGACGTGGGAATAAATAGAGGACACGACACATGTTCCCCATGCAGGTTTTTTTCGTAGTATTATGTATGTGATGGTTTGTACTCAACCAAACATTGTTCATGCAGTGGGAGTATTGAGAAGATACAAATGAGCACTGGAGAACTGTTAAGAGAGTGTTCATGTATTAGTGTGGCACAAAATATTATGCTATATGTTACCAAGGTAAATATGAAGATGAGAGTGATGTGTATGTACATGGATTTTTCAATACCAACTGGGCTAGAGATCTGGATCGATGAAGGTTGACCAATGGATATGTTTTAAAGATATTCGATGGAGAATTTAGTTGGATGAGTAAGTGATAGGAAGTTGTATCCTTGTCAATAACATAAGTTGCATACATGGAAACCAAACATGGAAGAAAAGGAGAAATATGGATGCATCGACTGTGTTCAGGGATCATGTATGAGAAGAGAGCTATGAAGATAAATTGCGATAGTCAAAGTGTAATATTTTTGGCAAAAAACCCAATGTACCATTCCAAGACAAAGCATTTTTCTGTACAATACAATTTCAAGAGAGACATGGTGGAAAGCTTCAAAGAAACAAGGATATGTTGGATAAACTAGACATGTTGGAAAGCACAACAGACTCTTTGACCAAGTCTATGAGTGTTGTGAAGTTCTCTTAGTGTAGAGAAGCAATGGGCATT
Source organism: Picea engelmannii (assembly GCA_009831015.1). Classification (NCBI taxonomy): domain Eukaryota; kingdom Viridiplantae; phylum Streptophyta; class Pinopsida; order Pinales; family Pinaceae; genus Picea; species Picea engelmannii. Next base: position 46,153 of record ML802447.1, read on the forward strand.
GTTATCTTGGGTTTTTGAATAAATGTTCATGTTCTATTGCATCATCAAAGAAGACAAGATGTGGGAGAATTTTTTTTTTTTATATTCTTTGCAAGTGATAGAACAATCATTCGCATGTCTAGTCGAGATGGATCAACTAGGTGAAGGATCGATCGATGAGTTTAGTTGATTCAATGGTTAAGTCGGTATCGAGGTGATCGATTGGGAAGTTGGAAGCAGAAGTGATAAACGGGAAATTCGAATTCAAAGTGTCCAACTGGAATTCAAGTGGAAAATGATTGAAGACTGACTGGAGGTCAACTGGTAGTTGACTGGTAAACTGACTAAAGTCGGCTGTAATAGAATCCTGAGATCCACGGGATTGCATCCAATCATCTGCATGGATCTGTAACTATTTTTGCATGCCATGATTTAGGGTTTATCATCTTGTAAAGCCTATAAATAAGGTGTGTTGCAATACTGTAGAAGATAATATTTGATGAATACTTTAAGAGGATGTTACTAGTCATGTAGATGTAAGCCAAATTGGCTACAGGGTTGTTCTTATGTGAATAAAGAGAGTATGATGGAGATTGTGTCTTAGGTGTAGAAAAATGTTAGTCATGTAACTCTTTATTCATTGAATGAATAAAAGAATAAGGAGAAATATGCTCAATGAATGTTGGTTTTCCCAGTTTTGGGTTTTCAGGGTAAAATCTTTGTGTATTGTGTGTTACTGTCATTTATTTCTTTTTTAAATATGTATTCTCTTTCTCGGTTGGTTCTGTGTGCATCTTTATTTCTCATCAATATATAGGATCCCGCAACATCTAAAAAACCCCTAATCCATTGACCCGGATTAGATTACAAACTTAATTCCTTAACCGAAATTAGAAAACCATGGGTTGAAATACTATGTACCACTAAACCTCCAAAGGCAAAAAATTGCCCCTACCAGGTGAAAGACCACCCAAACATTTGGTGAATAACCCCCCCAAAAAAATTCAGTGGAGTCACCCTCAAAATCCCTTATAAGGGGACGCACAATAGTGCAAATAGTATAACACATACCCAAAAACAAATACACGAGGCAATTGCTACAATCCAAGACACTTTACAATCATGATTTCACACTCTTCAACTACAGTGGTCAAGATTGATCTTTCAAAGGATTATGATAAAGTTTCTTGGCTATATATAAGGTTATTACTCATTCATCTGTGGTTCTCACTTCCCTTAGTTAAGTGGATAGTGTGTCGGGTCACAAAAAATTCTTTTGCAATTTTGATAAATGGTGCAACCTCACATTTTTTCAAGCCTACTAGGGGGTTGAAGCGGGGGTGTCCCATGTCTCCTTATCTCTTCCTCCTAGTAGTAGAAGGCCTAAGCAGGTTAATTCAGGAAGGAATAAGAATGAGGTTATTTCAAGGCATAAGGATTGACAATGAAGCTCTATTGCATATGCTCTTCATGGATGATGTTCTTCTCTTTTTTTTTGGGTCACTTCATGAAGGATCCCTTCTATAAGATTCATTTCTTCTTTTTAGTAAGGCTATTGGAATGTAAGTTAATGGTGCCAAATTAGCCATTTTCACTTCTGGTATTAGTGATGAGATCTGTTTGGAATTTTAAACATTGTTTCCTTTTCAACACTTGGATACAAATAATGGTATTAAATACTTGGGTTTTAATTTGAAGCTAAATTCCTATGGGAAGGTGAACTAGTGGTAGTTGGTATCTAAAATAAAATAAAAAGAATTTCCTTGTGGTATAATTATGGTTGTCGAGAAGAGGATGTTTGGTCCTAGTCAAAATAATACTAGAGTCCATTCCAATTTACTAGAACACACTTTCCCATATTCCCAAGGGTATTTTAGAGAAAATTAAAAAGTTTTTCTATATCATTTTTTGGCAAGAAAGTAGTGATTTTAAAGGGACATGTTGGTTTCAGTGGAAAAAGATAACAACTCCTAATTATTTAGGGGGATGGGGCCTAAAATTTATCCACCTCTTTGGTCACTCATTGTCAAAAAAGTCATTATGGATGGCTCTTACCAAGGATAGTCTTTGGAGTCGGATTTTAATTCAAAAATAGATTGCTCTCAGCTTGTGGATGTAACACCCTATCTTCTCCCATAGTTTTAATTATACTAAGACTTCGTATAATGTGATTATGAAGCATGTAATTATTCTTTGATTAATGAAAAACACTAGATAACTGACTGAGAGGGAAAAACCTTAAGTAGTAGCCATGATATCACAAGTGGGAATTGATGAAGTAGATCGATGCGGTGGAGCTGAGATGTTTCAGTGAAGAAAATAGAAAGCTTTCTTAGCAAGCCAACATATACTTATAAGACATAAATACAAACCTGCCAGCATATCAAGACCTTCCCAGAGCCACCCGATTATTTATGAAGGAGAAATATTGGTGGTTGAATAAGTTATGACTACTGAAAAATCTAATCCCTTGAGATTGAAAGAGTCAAATGAAGAACTTGAAAGAAGGACACCCCTTATATTTCCCCTTCAAAATTCAGATCATTGACTGGAGGATGCATTTGAAAAAGGACACATGAATCCCAAGGATTGGGTGGAAGAAGACACTAAAGGTGGAAAACATCGTCCATATGCACAAGGAGAGAAGGGAGAGAGAGAGAGGGAAATATACATGTTATACACACATAAGATGAGAACAAGAAGAGCGTGAGGAGAATTGTTTTGTAGCAGCAAAAGAAAAATACATGGGTAGAGTCATACCGAGGAGAATAACCTAAGGAAATCCAAAGGTTGATAAAGAGAAAGTTATTAGCACATTCAAAGATAGATGGTGCAATGAATAGAGGTGTTCACTTGCACATATATGAGAGATAGAAGAAATTGGAGAGTTTTTCTTAAAGAAAATAGAAATCTTGTCCAAAATATCAATGGTCATCTGATCTGAAAATAGGGGCTGAATTTTTTTTCTATGCAAGCACCCTCTACTCCATTAAAATAAACGTCAGGACCTTGCTCAATGTCTTATTTGTGCAAGAGGATTTATGTGTCAAGTTTAGGCTCCTTTTAGGTGTTTATGTGTGAGGTTTTTTTAAAGATAAATATGTTGTTTTAAAGAATCCAACAACAAACATAAATTGCATCAAATAATAACCAACAAACTCACAACAACAACAACAACATGATAAAGGAGTTTACCCCCAACTGGGTTACATCTCCTTGAGCCTCCATCAATGGACTAGGCTATCTGGGATTAGTTTGTCTAATTTATTTTACAAGATTTTTCTCAACTCCAATGGATTTATTGACTATACCATTGGGTTCATAATACATAAAAACCCCCAAAATGACTATTAGATTCCTGAAAACAAACCATGGCTCATCTGGGCATGACCTCTTTTGCTAGTGGCCTTGAGCTTCCCTGAGATTCAATGTGGCCAAAACACCTGTAAAAGTCCTCAAATTCCTCTGCAACCTATTCCAATGAGTACATAGCATATCAATTAGCTAATAATGACTATTCAATCACTGAAAATGGACTTTGGTTCCCCTGGGTATGACCTCTTTCACTGGTGGCCCTGGGTTCCTTGGAGCTCTCTGAAACTTCCCTATAGAAAAACCTACAATGAAAGTCTCCAAATTCCTTTGAAACCTATTCTAATGGCTTCATAACATCCAAAAACCCCTATCTAGGATTTTTTGGCACCTGTTTTGGCCAAGAAACGAATAAGATATACCTCTTGCAAGTTTTCTCCTTTAAGCTTGTTGTCTCTGGTTCGCCAATTCACACCTCCTGTGTGAATAACCTGGCTTTTGGGAATTTCCCATCCCTAAACCCAACACGCATTCCATCTCCAAAAGACATGCCAAAATGTCACACAGTTAGGGAACCTAGCACCCAAACCGACAGAGGTGCTTGGACGCGTGGTTCCATGTGACCACGTCCCGTGCCAAATGTGGGCACCCATTGCAACGACCAAAAAACTGAAAAGTGTCAGTGCATGGTGAAGAGGTCTGTTTTAAGTTTTAACCCCCATGCCACTCTGAGAGGTATGGTCGTATGAATATGCAGATACAACCAGGGCTGGGGCTAAGCCCCAGCCTAGACCCCACGCAGACTTACANTATATATATATATATATATATATATATATATATATATATATATATATATATATATATATATATATATATAAACATGTTATATGGTAAGAACCATAGTGCGTGCATGGCGCTAGCCCAGTCCTTACCAAAAAATTGCCACTTGTGCAGGGAGCTCTGAGGTTCGACCCCCACGGACTTCCAAAAACTTTTACACTATACCAGGGTGCCACATGGTAGCCCATGCCTAGGCCACGTGGCACCATACAATTTGCCAAAAATTGCCACATGTCTTTAATTCATTTTCCCACGTGTCTGTCATGCAACAATGCCAAATCAACTTCCAACTTGGCCCAACCACTCGGCACTTCCAACTCAGCTGACACATGTGGGTCCATACCCTACCACGTCAACCTATACGGACTGTACAATCATCAAAATTTTGCATGTTTGGCAAAATGAATATAACATGATATCTTACACATCTGATGTCTATTTGGACCCATTCGAGTTGCGTTGGATTTTTTAGGACGAGGCCTACGCACCTGTCCGTTTTGAAGCAATTCCAAGCACTTTGAGTTTTGGGCTAATTTTTTACCCCTGGTCCAAATTCTGATCACTCCTTCCCACTGAAAGGCTTTTGGTCCCACAAAAGATGATGATTATCTGCCTGAGATTCAATACTCTTCTACTTCCAAGGTCTATCAATTGATTCTACTTGAAAAGTCTTTTTGGCAATCATCTGGGTACCTTGACATGCCTTGCACTGCAACTGGCTGTGTCCCTCAACCACTGTTCTCTGGCTGCTACTGACCCATTGTTTTCTTTGTGCTTAGAAAACTATCATCCTTCCCACTGAGAATCAAATCCCTCTTGTGAACTCTTGGCATTAACACAATCCGCTCTACAATGGCTGCAAAACGCTTTCTTGCGACATCTTGTCACAAACCAAGAAAGCCATCAATTTTGAAAACAAACTTTATACAAGAATGAAAATGATGCCAACCAACTCTTTTGATCTTCAAAGCAATAACTGTCACATCTTCTACATCATCAAAGTACATGGTGTTTTCTTGCATCTTGGCGTACTCAATATCAACTTACAAGTCGACAAACACCATCGACTAAACATAAGTCGAAAAACATGATCAACACAACATAGTCATCAAGACAACATCGACACAAGTCGAGACTCATTTGAAACACATCGACATTCCAAAATGACAAGTTGACATTCATGATACACAACCATGTTACATTCATGAGTCACTCATAATGAAACTATCACAAAGTTCATTGTTTACACATACAAAATCACATGCATGTGCATAGCTCTTCAACTCTCCTTCAAGTACAAACATAAGTACATAAACCCAAAAACATGTGGGTACATAAGAGCTGAAATGAAAATATATATGGCTGCAATAAGTGAGTATTATATCCATCTTTTAGACCCTCCTGGCAAAGTTGTGCAACAACAAGAATGCCTTCAATAGAATCACATTCACATGCAAAATTTTATCATACAAGTTATGATAAGTTGCTGCAACTTGTCATACTTTCAACATAAATGCATAAATAAGGCTGAAAAGTGCATCTACAAATAGAGAAATGCAAGCCTTACTTGTTTAAGAAATCTAACCATTTCTTACTAAGCCAATTCAATGGTGGCTTTTTCTGCTGAAAATCCTCTTCTTGTGAATCATCTTGACTCACATCGATGATGGAATCTCCTCTTCCATTCTTGCCAGTCTCTTTATCCATCTGCTTCATGTGTTGTGGATGAGTGGTTGGATGTGATGTACAACATTGATCAATGAGATGACCCCTCTTCTGGCAGTGAGTGCAAATATTTTGCATCTTCTTTTCAAGTTGCCTTTGCTTAGAAAGTTTCCTGAATGTGGCCAATATTTTCTAACATCTTGAAACATGATGATTATCTAAACCACAATATGTACATGGAATTTTTCTCCCATTTTTACATGAAAATTTACCATGCTCAACATAATCAAAAGCAACTAATTTATAGGAAGAAATATACCTTGAACATTCACCTTTATTGTCTTCTTGAGGAGGTGAATTTGAAGAGTTACTAGATCTCTTTTGAAGACCAACAACAATGTTCTTGTCCTCATGGATATCACAACTCTCTTGTTTCACATATTTTCATTCATATTGAACACACACTTTGCATGCTTGAGGGATTGAACTTGCAACAAAAGTTGTTCTTGGAATTGTTTCCCTTGTCTCCTCAACTTTGGGATATGCAGAAGTATACCTTGAACATTCACCTTTATCGCCTTCTTGAGGAGGTGAATTTGAAGAGTTACTAGCTCTCTTTTGAAGACCAACAACAATGTTCTTGTCCTCATGGCTATCACAACTCTCTTGTTTCACACATTTGCATTCATCTTGAACACACACTTTGCATGCTTGAGGGATTGAACTTGCAACAAAAGTTGTTCTTGGAACTATTTCCCTTGTCTCCCCAACTTTGGAATATGCTCCATCTTTTTGTTCATATCCAATACCCCAATACTTGGTCCTCTCCTCAACAGAAATAGGCTCAACAATGCCTTGTGCATGTTTTCCTAACCCTCTACCTTCATAGCCTATTTTTAACAATAACTTGGACCCTATTCCTCTAGTATGATTTTCAAAAACACCAAAGCATTCAGCTTGAGAGGATTTCGAAGACAATTCATCATTACATACCTCATGTTCATTCTTATACTTGAGAAGGGTTTCCTTTGCCTCATGGAGCTGAGTCTCTATCTCATGCAACTTTTCAAGAAGCTGGTGCTTTTCCTCCTCCATGGACATCAACTTCTCTTGAAGGACCATGCTCTCCTTCCTATCTTCCCACATCTCTTGCACCATATTTCTCATGGTTACAAACTCCTTCAACATCTCTTTGTCAAAGAACTTGGTTAATGAAGATGTATGAGAACTCTCACTATTTGAAGATTCCTCCATCCTTGCAAGGTATCAAACTTCAACACAAAACTTGCACAATAATACCAATAGCTAAATCTCTAGCTATCAATGGAAATCACATGAGAAAAACTATGCTCTGATACCACCTGATTTGAAAATAGCTGACTTGTTTTGCTATGAAAGCACCCTCTACTCCATTAAAATAAACTTCAGGACCTTGCTCAATGTCTTAGTTGTGCAAGAGGATTTATGTGTCAAGTTTATGCTCCTTTTAGGTGTTTATGTGTGAGGTTTTTTTAAGGTTAAATATGTTGTTTTAAATAATACAACAACAAACATAAATTGCAATAACCAACAAACTCACAACAACAACAACATGATAAAGGAGTTCACCCCCAACTGGGCTACACCTCCTTGAGCCTCCATCAATGGACTAGGCTCTCTGGGATTAGTTTGTCTAATTTCTTTTACAAGATTTTGATCAACTCCAATGGATTTACTAACTGTACCATTGGGTTCAAAATACATAAAAACCACCAAAATGACTATTAGATCTCTAAAAACAGACCATGGCTCATCTGGGCATGACCTCTTCTATTGGTGGTCTTGAGCTTCCCTGATCTTCACTGTGGAAAAAACACCTGTAAAATTCCTCAAATGCCTTTGCAACCTGTTCCAATGAGTTAAGAGCATATCAATTAGCCAACAATGACTATTCAGTCACTGAAAATGGACTTTGGCTCCCTTGGGCATGACCTCCTTCGCTGGTGGGCCTGGGCTCCTTGGAGCTCTTTGAAACTTCCCTGTAGCAAAACTTGAAACAGAAGTCTCCAAATGCCTTTGAAATCTATGCCAATAGCTCCAGAACATCCAAAAACCCCTAGCTGGGAATTTTTGACAATTGGTTTGGCCAAGAAACGAAGAAGATAGACCTCCTGCAAGTTTTCTCCTTCAAGCTTGCTATCTTTGGTTCACCAATTCACACCTCCTATGTGAGTAACCTGGCTTTTGGGTCTTTCCCATGCCTAAACCCAACACACACGCCATTTGCACAAAATGTGACAAAATGTCTCACGGTTAGGGAACCTAGCACCCAAACCAACAGAGGTGCTTGGACGCATGGTTCCATGTGACCACTTCCCGCGCCAAATGTGGGCACCCGTTGCAATGACCAACAAACTGACAAGTGTCAGTGCATGGTGGAGAGATTTGTTTTAAGGTTTAACCCCTGCACCACTTTGAGAGGAATGGTCGTATGAATATGTAGATACAACCAGGGCTGGGGCTAATCCCCAGCCCGGACCCCCACGGGCACTGTGGTAGCCCAACCCTTGCCAAAATCTTGCCACCTATGTGGGGAGGTCTAGGGTTCGACCCCCATGGACTCCAAAAAATATTTACACTATACCAGGGTGCCACATGGTAGCCCATGCCTAGGCCACATGGTACCATACAATTTAACAAAAATTTCCACATGTCTTCAATTCAATCACCCACGTGTTTGTCATGAAACACTACCAACTCATCCCTACCACTCAACACTGCCAACTCAGCCGACACGTGTGGGTCGGTACCCTGCCACGTCAACCTGTACGGACTATACAATCATTAAAATTTTATGTGTTTGGCAAAATGAATAGAATGTGATATCTCACTCATCCAATGTCTGTTTAGAACCGTTTGAGTTGCGTTGGGTTCGTGAGCATGAGGCCTACACACCTGTCTGTTTTGAAGAAATTCCAAGCAATTTGAGTTTTGGGCTAATTTTTGACCCCTGGTCGAGATTCTGATCATCACCCTAGAACAAAGAAGACCTAGTTACATATTGGAGCAACAGAGGATTGTAGCTTGGTATCTACTAGAAAGAAATCGACATTGATAAGGGGAGGTCACCAAGGGACTAGGTAGCAGATAAGGGAATCCCTTGTGTAGAAGTCATGAGCTCTGTGGGAAGAGGGAAACTTATGTTGTTTCCAATTGAGGAAGGAGAGTAACCTTCCTAGATCATTCTAGATATGAGAACTAGTTGAATCAATCCCCTTGTGATATCTTGGCTTGGCATGGGGGTGTCATGTTGTAGGAAGTCACTCTGCATCATAGACTAAGGTTAGGATGAAAGACATCCTCTCTCAGCCACTTGGTTGTTTATCTTAATTGAATATATAATTGTTTCCAGTCAATATGTTTGATGTCAATTTAGTAATGTATACCTGTTGTTTTATAGTTTAAATGGAAAATGTGAATGTATGTAAGGAATGGTCGAATTCCTCAGTAAAATGAGTTATGTATATTTGTTTTCACTGTAAATCAAATGAATCTAATGTAACTAAAAAGACAATATATGGGTGGCATACACCCTTGAGAACCTTCCAAGTATTGAGAGGAATTTTTGAAAGATATGGAAAAAACATTCACCCAGAGACTGGCAAAGGAAATGCCCTGGTGCTTGGGGAAGGTCTCTTTGTAGTTCGAAGAGCCTCAACCCTATTATATCTTCCACCCTTGAAATGGAAAGTTTGGAGGATGTAAATTTTCAATCCATGCAAAGTGAGAATGCCTTAGTCGGCTTAAGAGTGGATTCCTGAGCTCTTGAGAATCTAGTAGAACCTTAGAAAATACCTAGGAGGAATCATGAACTGGGAAGGTCCTAACTAGACTAATACAGTGAAGAAAACCAGTGTTTAAGCCGAAGTGGTTTACAACCATTGATTTGGCATAGAAAGTGGATCTGAACTGTCATTCAGACAATACTACCTTCAGAGTGTCTAAGTGAAGAGTTAAAAAGGAATCCTGATGAGGGTGATTCCAAGTCAACATGAACCATTGATTTATTGGAGAGCGTTATCAATGAGTTATGGACCATTGATATGAGATATAATCCTTTCGGAAAGAGGTATGTCGAAGGCATGGATGGAGGGATTAAGAAGGATTCAGATGATTTGGGAAGTTTGAAGACCGTTGATCTGTCAGTATATGTACTGTAGGATTTCGATTGTTAGATTCGACATTGTTTGATCCCAAGAGATTGTCCTTAGAATATTGATTTCCATGCAGTTGTAATCTTTGAGCACACCATGACTGATGGATGAAGTGAACGAGGATTGTTTGATCTATCAGAGTGTTTTTGGTTGGAGTGCGCCAGTCAGAGTGGTCTATGATACCAGAATGGAGGCACTCTGATGGGGAGGAACTCTGAGAATGGAGGTGGAACATTGATTGGTGCATGAGAAATATTTAATCTCAGACGTAGATTTAGTGGGTCCCATTTGTTAGCATGGAGAATGGGTGTTGAAGCATAGAGTAACCACCAAGTAAGTAAATGCACTGATGCAATCAAATTTGTTGTATTCCCGAGACCTAGGACCGTTGGATCCCTAAGAACGATCCATCAAAATGAGGTCATCGGAGAGGATGTCGACCTTGGTGATTGGGAATTTTGATGGGGATGAGTCTAAATAGCTACAGGCCGTCGATACGATGGTGAGAGGTGATTTTGACTGTCCAATTGAGGGAGTTTAGGTCCCTAGTCACCTTAGCAAACTCTGTGGAGGGATTTTGTTGTAAATTTATAAGAGTTAATATAGTATATGTTGTGATAATATAAGCCTTCACTTAATTAATTGATGAGTCCAAAAGATTACCTTGAGGAAAGAGAGGAAAACCAAACATCCTAGAATCCTCAGTGAATGTTAGGGGGTTGGGTGTGCTATAGTGGATGGATTGGATAAGGAAAGAACGTAAGTCGATCCAGAATGTATCCAAGCATTGGAAGGCTTTGACCTCATCATTCCCAGTCATAAGTTATTATTTGTCCTGGCACATTGAGAATGGGTCACATGTATGGATCATTATGGATTCCATTATGAGTTGTAATAGGATTTTTTTTTCTCTCAGAGCAGTTTTTGCACCATTTATAGTCGATTGGGAGATCTAATATAAATTTGATAGATAATACTGTTGAGACTACGTTGTTGGGAACACGGGTGGATGGGTTTTGAAGGTCCAGGGATATAAGGGGACTAGGCAAGGCTGTATAAATTATACATCTCATGATTGCAAAATTCTCATAATAGAATTAGTGAAAATTCAGACGACCTAATTTGGGGCCGAAATAAATATGAGGATGCTTACATTGCAAAACTTGGTTATTAGGCGCTCTTTGAGCACAAGAATGAGGAAGTATGTTGGTGGTGGAAAATCCTCTGGAAGGTGAAAGATCATGTGGTGGGGCTTACTTCCATATTACAAAGAGTCTCATAAAATTAAGACTCCCAAGCTTATTGGTGACTTTCAGCTGGATTAATCCATGCCTTGGGGCCTCTTTAATGGGGCTTGTCAAGGATAGAATCACAAGGTTCATCATGGATTTTTTTTATACTTGTTTGGGACACATTTTTTTATCATTTTAAAGCTAATGGGGGTAGGGGAGAAAATACATTTGGTGAATTTATCACACTCTTTTACTTTTTGAAGCTTGTCATTAATAGTCACTTGGTCTCTTTGAAGGTTTTTGGGGATTCACTACAGGTAATTAATTGGACCAATGATCAAGTACATGTACATGCCATTGGCGTCTATGTGGTTGATGAGAAAGTGAATCATATTTCTAGAACCTTTCAACATATCACTTTTTCACATGTGTATTGTTGGTCCTAAGGTCTGCGCCTGACTGCTAAAGGGAAAAGCTAGGACACCTATCAGTTTAGAATGATTGTTTCTTTTCATTTTTTTTTGGTTGGTCGGAGGGTTATTCTATCAAGAAAAAAGAAAGGTTGGGTTGGTAGAATGATATGGATGAGGGTCCTCCTTGGCTGGTGGCACACTAATGACGGATCAGTGAAATAATAGAGAACAAAGGGAAACAATAGACTACTCATTGAATAATCTTCTGCAAGAAGTTCAATACTTAAAATATCATTGCAAGCCATTAAACATGTATTAAAAACACAATTACTCCCATATGTTGCAACAAAAACAAATCTTCACCAAAGCATTAGTTGTTTGACATGTTGCATATCAGTAAAAATAAGTTATACAATCGCTGAAAGGAAATAAAATGTACGTTGCACAAAACAAAAACTGTAATCAAGATAAGAACAAAAACACATGGAGATTTGAAAGAAACACTATCATCAAGAGTATGTTTACCAAGTAGAGAGATTTAATCCATGGATAGAACGAGTCCAACTAGTCTCATGTATTTCTATTCTTTCCCCAAAAATCTGACCTTTAAAACATTCAAATAACCCTTATTTAATAGAGTTGTAGAGGTTCTCATCCTTAGGGGACTGAGACGTAATTTAGGTAACTGCTCGTAAAAAAAATTATTAACTTGAATGTGACACTGGACTTAATCAACAAGAGTGGTTCTTATCACACACATAAGACCACTCTTGTATCCAATCTAAAAAAATGATGGAATTAATCAATTAAAAACTACTACTTTCTCTGAGACAGAACTGATGCATGCGCTAGAGGAACTGAATTAGTAGAAAATAGGCCTTGGAGTGATAGAACAGAGCTTTGCGTTGAGTAATGGCATGCCTGCGAGTTGTTGGAGACCACTGGAGACAACTGGTTTCATGAGAACTCTATGTCTATGTCTGAGCTTTCGGAAGCTAAGTGAACTCTGTCTCGATTGTAACTGGCCCTTCTTCTCACTTTCTCTGTGATGAGCTAGTTGTGAACATGAAGACATGGAGGCAAACGTCCAATAGGAAGACAAGATGCAATGAGGTGATAGGTGATATGAGTGGATTTGTATTACATGGAAGTGAGTGGAGGACAAGTGTTGGGTGGTGAGAGGAGTGAGAGTAGTCAGTGGAATGAGTGGAGGTGATGTAGTGTCCTAATGTCATTTAAGCACATGATTTCTGAAGTTGTTGAGGGTGGTTTGGATCCATACCACTCGTGGGCCTGTAATCCCCCACAAGATACCATGTACCCTTCCAACAATACCATGGTTCCAATTGCGGGACCACTCTAGAAAATTAACATCCAGGTAGTTTACATCCCCACAATGAATTATGGCCATCGATCATGTCTCAATCTATGATTTGGGTAATATTCCTTCCTTACCTACTGCAAGGGTCAACGATGCTATTTGATTTGAGATCAGCGGTTCGTGATCACTTCGGGATTTCAGGCTTCAGGCCTTTTCAATGCATAGTTCTTACCATCCTCCAGAATGTCACATTTCCGAAGTGAGAGATCTCCCTCCACACGGCCTTTGGATATGGATGGTCCAGATTCACTTCAGGAGTTCGAGCTTCTAGAGTTTTCATCTCTCTTCTCATGCAATCCTTCGAAGTGTTGTATATCTGAAATGAGAGATTTGTCGCTGCATGTCCTCATTGATGGATGGTCAAGATTCACTTTGGGACTTCAGGTGTTTGACACTTTGGGGGTTTATGAATGTTGTGCTCGAAACTCTCCTGGAGTGGTACATGCTACAAAGTGACATGGTGGCATAATGTCATATGATGTCACGACTGCTAATGTGTCATGGAAAGAAGGGTGACACATGTCACGTGGAAATGGGATAATGACACAACCAAATGACCTGGAATGAGTGCCGCGTGTCATGATTGATGAGTGTGCCACATGTCATGACTGATGAGTGACACGTGTCATGACTAATGAGTGCCACGTGCTTCAACACTTCGAGCTTCGAGAGTTTTGGACTATGAGGCATGAATTTCTCCCGAGGTAGTACAAGCTCAAAGTGACGTGGCAGTCTCTCGTTACTTCAGGGATTCGATAGTTCGAAACTTTGATTAATTATTTCTCTAATGCTTCGCAAATCTCTTGGAGTGCTAAGTCTTTGAAGTGAAGGATCTGCCTCCACGTGTCCTCATTGATGGATGGTCAAGATTCACTTCGGGTCTTCGACTCTTTGGCTCTTCGGGACTTTGGGTCTTTGGATCTTCAGCTTTTAGGGACTTCGTGTAATTCTTTCTCTTAAACCCCACGTGATTTTGACACTCTGAATGCACGAAAACTGTCGATCTAATTGGTTTGATGGATCTCCACCATCGAAAGTCATCCTGTTTATTCCCATAATCTGAGTTAGAAATTGACCACTCTAGATTGTTTTGTTTGTCCATGGGCGTTTCCTGTGCATACAAAAAAGGCTTAGCCAATCTGTGGTGAACTCAATCAATGGAAAACATGATGACAAGCATTTCGAACCAAATATGACATGTACTTATCCTTCAAGAAACAATAGCAACAAAATTGCGCAAAGAGTCAATCAAGAAAGAAACAGACAAGAACCAAGTCACTCAGTAATGGGAAACTGACTTAATCAACCTGAAGAGGAAAAATTCGATGAAGGCATAGGGAAAGGAGAGAGGAGAGGCAGGGGTGTAGACCTAGGTCACAACATTGGCTCCAATTTGGGATAGCGTGTCCCTGTGAGGTGCTAAGAACTGTATATCGGTGCCTTGATATTAGATAACTGTTCTTACCTTCTATTTCTTACCTCTACTTCTGTCTTCCAGCCTTGTGTATCTGTTACTATCCCTCAACCATGCATTTTATTGAATTAAAAACTGAGACAACACCCCAGTGCCTTGTTGGGCTATGGAGTCTAACTGAAACCTGAAACTATAGCTAAGCCCTAGTGCCTTGTTGGGCTATGGAGTCTCTTATTCAAACAAGCTACTGAAAACCAACACACTGAAAAACAATCTGTGAACTAAAAATTAAATGTTCTCAAACTAAGATCTTATTCTCCTACTTCCTACTCTATTTAGTTGAAAACCAACTAAATCATGTGTAATTCCATTTCCAATGAAACCAAAAAACCATATGACTGAGAACCATAACTCTGGGCATGTCACTGTTTAGAATAATCCAAAAAGGATAGATCAAAAGAGACAAAAAGTTGGCAGACATCTGGTACTTACAGTTGAAAATGATGATCATGCTAAAACTTCCAAACTTTGGGATTTTGGAAAAATAAGAATCCATCCATCTCGCTATTGGATATTGAAACTCATGAAAAGATTCCGACTGGTTGAGAGGACAAAGTTGTTGTTGTGTAGGATATGCATTATAGACAAGAATGAGTTGCTCCTGTCCTCATTGAAAAGGCTCATGAAATTCATTTGATTCACAACTATAAAGAGCAAAAAAATACTCATGATACTGCTCATCTTGTTGTTTGAAATGAATGTGTATGCCTTCTGCATTGTTGGTTTTTCCTCGTTCTAGCTCCAAAATGTCATGTCCAGGCTTATAGATTTCCTTTCGCTCAACAATTTCAGAAGGAAGGGAAAAAACATGCTCATTACCTTCAACATCACTTTCCTCATAGTTAATCAAATCTTTATGAGAACATAGAACAATATATGTATCATAACAACAACTATCTGAGTCACCTAGAATAATGCAAGATGTATCCAAAGCCTTATCATCATCAATTTCATCATTAATGTAATTCCCAACATCATCTTTTTTATTAAGAGGATCATAAGAAGACACATATGTAATTGAATCTTCCTCCACTTCTTCAACAAAAAAATCCCTTTTATTTTCACTATTAGAACTAATAAGTGGCTGTCGAATATGAGATGCAAATTCTTCACAACAGTTCTCAAAAAGTAAATCAGCTGAAAAAAACCTTTTACAATGCTTACTGAATGTAGCATGGAACTATTCTAGGGAGGAGATTCTAGCAAGGGGAAATGATCGATACCACTCACGAGCATCTCCCTCTAATGAGTACATGAACATCTTCATTAATACATCCTCATGATGTATTCCCCACTAATGCACGAGTTCATGAAACTCAAGCAAATGCTTAGCAGGGTTGTCATCTCTATTTTCTCTAAATCTTGGCAAAAAATCACCCCACTCATCTATAGGAGGAACAACATTTGGAAAACTAGGAACAAATGAGAAATTTAATGGAGAAAACCTTCAAGCCAAGATGGCTTCCATCTGAAAATATGACTTCTTAAAACTGTGGAGTCACCACTGGATTTTTTAACCATGGAGTCGCCAGGTGAATGATATGCAGTCTGAATGTGTCTGGTCTTTGTTCACCATCAAAGATTAGATCTAATTGTTGTCGTTCTCCCAGGAAAAGATATTTCGTTACTCTGTTCCCCGACAATGACGCCAAAATATGTTGGTCCTAAGGTCTGCACTTGACTGCTAAAGGGAAAAAATAGGCCACCTATCACTTCAGAATGATTGTTTCTTTTAATTTTTTGTTGGTTGGTCAGAGGGTTATTCTATCAAGACAAAAGTAAGGTCGGTTTGATAGAATGATATGGATGAGGGTCCTCCTTGGCTGGTGGCACACTAATGATAGATCAGTTAAATAATAGAGAACAAAGGGAAACAACAAACTACTCATTGAATAATCTGCTGCAAGAATTTCAATACTTAAAATATCATTTCAAGACATTAAGCATGTATCAAAAACACAATTACTCCCTGTTGACGGGCGAAATAGTCCATCCGTCAACTGGGAGAGTGGAACCGGTCCGGGGTTGTCTAAATAACCCAAGCCGTTTGGAATGGACCACCCTGACGAGTTTAACGGCTCCGTTGGCCACTCTAAGGTCTCCTAAGAAAACCAAAGAGAAAAGTTGATCTGAGCTAAGAGATCTAAACTAAGGAAACTAGAAACTAATAAAACAAAAAAAAGAACTAATATACTAAACTATAACTATACTAACTATTTTATCTACAAACTACTAACTATTCTTATAATAACTCAAATCAACTATCTA